>JAUTBV010073091.1:0-19516 GCA_032361325.1 Lepetodrilus fucensis
ATCGGAACTATCGATAGTCAATCATACTATCGCCAATAGTTATCGATTGTTAAGATTGCTATCGATAGATTGCTATCAGGACACACACTATCGCAATAGGTTGACTTATCGTTTTATCGTTACACCCCTAATTTACATAACATAAATCAACATGTGGGGGGAAAACTGTTTCAATATATGAGTATGTATACATGTACATGTCTGAAGTACAAATCTGGGATATAGTAAGGAATGAAATATAGCACAGGCCCACCTATTTCTAATGCGGGCCACACACTATTTAGCATGTTTTGATATTTGGAGCACTGCACATTAAGCGATCGAAACCCGACGGAAATTGCTAGTGTGTGGACGCTATTAAAGAGACTGTGGGCATGCCACAGTCCTGAATTTGTTTTACAAAGACTAGCTTATCCGCAAGCCTTGTTGCCTAATAGTAGCTATACCCCTGCACTTAATTTTACATGATAACATTAATGAGATATAATTACTGTTGAATGTACATGTAGGTTTATCTCACTTGGTTAACTACATGTATCAGAGCTGATTAATCACAGTAATTCTGTAGGTTATATGTCCCCAAGATTATAAAACCATTTGAGTACAATTTCATGCTGAAGCTCAAATCTTATATGGGCATTTGCGAAGAATATGTTTGAGGTACGCATGAAATAATCATCAAGAATTGTTCGTAATCTCGGGTCTAAGGTTGTCTATAGCAATACAATATAATACACATGATATAGAAATACGTACAATTACATACACATCATTATCAAAACAGCCTATAAATGCTGATAAATCAGGGAAATACATGCATATATTATATTAAATATGAATCTGAGGTTGGAAGTTGTACAGCCAGGATGACTGAAGTAAAAGAAATATTGACACAAATGAGAACATGTGGGATAAATAATATTAATAAGTTATTGTCCTATAGCACCTGCCAATCAAACAATGACTGACACTACCCTACATAGTCTGGATTCAGTGGAAGTATTACCATGACAACTCACCAAATGATGCATCATTTCACAAAAGGGTCGTACCGCACACCTGGCATAAATTCAAGTTGACTTCATTTCCTCACAAGTCTGAACTACGTCAATCTCATTAAAATCAGATCTCAGCTATGCTGAGATCTGACGGAACCGCCATATACTTTGCATCAGATTGCCCTTTGACCTCACCTTGATGGGTAGTCAAACCTACGCAGCGTTAGTCAATCAGTAGCCGGTTTACGTAAGGCATTTAAGTTTGTCTTTTAAATGTTTTTGTATCACAACCTCACCTGATGGCAATACATCTCTATATATAAATGAAAAACCACAAATGACACATGTTTGACTTACAATATATCCGCTTTGGTGTCAAAGATGACATGATTGAAAAGCATGTTGTCAAAAGAAAACGATCGGCTGCTAGAATCTACACATGTTGTTACAAAATTTGTACGGAAAGGGACGAGTGGCTCTCAGCGAGCTTCGGAAAGTGTCCTGTTATTCATATCGGTAAATTTTGAATGTACAAGCATCTGACACCGACAAACATGTCAAACGGTGCAGAAAGTTTGTAAACGACTCCCAAGTTTTATTAGGCGAGGCTGTGATTGGCTGCGGTAAGAGTTCATCCGAACATATTTTGTATGGCGATTTCCTGAGACAGTTTACGAAGCGAGTGTCATATATTTCTGTTTGAACGTTAGTTTCGGATCTTATTTTAATGAGACTGGCCAAATACTGAAATAGAACTGAAATTTTTTTTGCAAGTACAAAAGGTGCCTTAAACAGCTTGCCGTTTACAGAACGTTATATTGACGACTGGGTACAGAATCATGTGTAGGTGTATGCAAAAGTGGTGGGAAATTACCCACATGTACCCTAGCCTAGAATATTTAGAAAGTCATAAGTCTTATCATAAGAAATATAATTTTCTAATTTCACACATTGTTTACATCACTTGACATACGAATATATGCCATTATCGACAGTTCTAAATTTTCGGGAAGTAAGAACAATTGGTATAGAACTATTCAATCAAAACTATATTGAACACAAACGTCTAAATTATAATTGGTAAACGTACATGAGCTTTCTTTTGACGAGCTGAACTGACCGCTGACATCTTGTTTGGTATGTAACCCGGTGCGATAGGCAGGTGCGCATGTCCGGTTTTGAAGAAGCGTGTTATATACTTCCGGGTTTGAGCAAAACTACAACTGTGTAGGAAGCGAATATACACATCAAATCACTACAATCTGAAGCTATTTGCCTAGATGTATCTGTCAAAGGAATTCATTAATTTGATTTTAAGCAAATACTGGATATGACTAGATTGGAATGTGAAATGACATGAAAATAATAAACCAAAATCATGAAAATGCATACAGAAATTTAGAGTGAAATATATAGGCTAGGGCCAGTAGGATACAGGCCCTACTTGTCGACAAGCATTTATTTTAAAAATATAGCCTAATAGCCTAGCCTATAACAGCTGTACACAGGTACACGGACTACCTTTTTGTTTTGTAATGAATAGCCAATGTATCTTGACATGCATAGCTAGCTGATAATATGTGTACGCTCTGTTTATTTTAGTCTATTGGGATGTGGTTGCAGGAGCGCGTAGGTCAAAGGTTATATGTATTTACATGTGTATCATATACACACTTTGACCACTGGCCGTACAGGTAAGCTGTGTGTGTCGGTGTATTTGCCATAATTTGGCAGTTTTCAGCTGTTTTCAAATAGGCTACTATGTTATCTGTGTCGTCATGGACTCATTGTGTAGGCAATACAACCATGACACTAGGCTACATGTAGCCTATGCCTATGCCTATGCCTGTTATCACATGTCAACAAGCATCATGGAGCCAAAATAATGTCATGTATATATATACTATGGGCCTACGTATTTGCACATCGCATGCATGATGCACATGCTCGGGCCTGCTAACAGGTGCTAAACATATCTACTATTCCACCTCTGTTACCAATTTAATTTTGTATATGCATATAAAGACATATCTAGTGTGTGTGTGTGTGTGTGTGTGTGTGTGTGTGTGTGTGTGTGTGTGTGTGTGTGTGTGTATATATATATATATATATATATATATATGTGGTTACACATTTACCTTAGAAAGATACTGTACATCATGTTCACCAGGATCTGGGTACCTCGCTCAGACCACTTCTCGGATCTCTAGATAAATTTAGAATTAAGAGTAAATTAACACGTTTAAAATAACCACTATTGGTTTGTTTTGTTTTTAATTAGAGCTTTACCAATTGTCAATACAATGGAAGAACGAACTTACAACAAGGATTCCATAAAGAGTCCTATAAATGCCCTTCCGTCCATATGAAGAAACACGTCACTGTGATGGATACATATTGTATAATTAAAAAATGAGTATAGTATATGTTATGCATTTCATATTATACTAATCTGATATCTAATCCAAAAATAATATATTAAAAAAGTAATGTTCGTAGATTTAGAATAGAGTGAAGACTTGAACCCTTACAAACTGATACTTTTTCAAAATGTTATAGATTCTCATTTATAGTTATCCCCCTTTATGATCCATAAAAATGTGATTTTGGGTGATGTTTGTATCTATAAAGCAATAAAAACTTGTTGTAATTTGTGGTAATTAAGGAGCAGAATTATATAAAAAGTAATTAAGGTTAAAGCTGTATCGTTTTGGACTAGTTCTTAGCTATAACTGCAAAGTACATTCACTTGATATACGTAAAGTTGTTGTTGGTGGTGGTATTATTATTATTATTTATTATTATTATTATGGTTATTATATTGTTATTATTATTATATTATTATATTTATTGTTTGTATACAATATATATATATATATTTGAAACATTTTAAATATATATTTTACTAGACTACATGGAAACATATTAATACTATATTAATACTTTACTTCTTGATTCTGGTCCGGTTTCAGCAATGTATACTATCCTGCAAGCTTTCATCATGTTACTCTACATGCTTGTCCGCATCTCCTGCCAAGCTGATCATCTAGGTGGGTGTCTGACACTTTTGTACATGTATTTGCTTATTGGTAATCTGTTTTTAACGTGTTGATATAATTGGGAGGTTGGCAGGAATCAGTGGCCACTAGTTTACTGACCACACCGCCTAATGAGAACTGGCCAACTGGACGTTGTTTGCTTTGTGGCCAATGGTCAATAGTATCAGTATGCGCACTAGGACAACCAAGGATATGCATGTATAAAACAATGTTACCGTTGTTCTAGTTTACTTGTATTGGGGTTAGTTGACGGGCGTGGGGTTCTGTAATATGGACGCATATTGGCGTATTTCAAATTAATTAAAATACTATCTGATTATTTGAACTGTTTCATCTAGCTATTACTACAATGCCAGATACTTGCTTTGTAGATACTTGCAGTTTAGGAATAGTAAGCAAATAAGTATGTGATACGCTTGAATCTGTTTTCTTTTCTTTAAACAGTTAACGAGATCAGGTCGAAGTCCCAATACTCACAAGATCCTCTACGTCTGTGCAAGTCACTTCCGGCGGATGTAGTTCTGATGCTGGACACTGTTCTCAGTCCATCTCAGATGTCCCACGTTCTGGCGAGCAGTGTGGAGTTCATCAACAACTTCAATGCCGACACCGGTCTTCTCACCACGTCACTTATCACATTCAGCGATAAAGCAGAAGTCGTGTTTCAGAACGAAACCGGAAGTCAGGACAGCATAATAAGAAAGATATATGATATATCCCCACTCAACTATTCTTCTGAAATGAGACGCGATACTGTGATGGTCGACGCTCTGGAGCTGATGGTGGACTTGATGAAGACGTCTGAAGACAAGAACGGGAACAGTAGCGTGAAGATCGCCGTCATATTGACTGCATTTGTTCCCGTTGACAACAGAGAACTGAACATGTTCCGTATGGCGTACAACATGGGCATCAACGTGTTCGTATTCGTCATCAGGAACATGTACTATGCTGAACTGACTTTTTTTATGGCTAAGTACAGTTATCTCATGGTCTATTTGAATGGTGTAAACAACCACGAGGACCTTGTTCCGTTCGTGGACTATTTGATGAGCAGCTACTGTCCGCGTAAGTTGTGGTGGTATAGTCTAATACATTTGGCTGCATTGCATGAAGGTAAATCCTGAATAACGTTAACATACTAGTCTATAGAGTGTAGGAGGTCTCGTGTGTGTGTGTGTGTGTGTGTGTGTGAGAGAGAGAGAGAGAAGGAGGGAGGGAGAAAGGTAGATATAAAGATGGTGAGAGAAAGAATATGTTCATGATACACCCCCATCGTGTAGAATTTACTATGCACTTGTCACTAATGGGTAAATACGGATACTGCCAGTTGTTGTTACATTTGCACTACCAATAATGGTTTATTCATCTTTAGGTGATCTACCAAAACGACCACTCTGCCACACAGAGGAGGTGGATCTAATCCTTCTGTTAGATTTACCACCCAGTCTCTCTACCACTGCTCTCCAGGACATTGTGTCAGGTTTAGAGGACCTTGTCAAACACTTTGACACCGACAACGGGTTCCTGAGGACAGCGCTTATTATGAACAGTGATGAAGTCAAGATTCAGTTTTATCTTGGTGACCACGAGATGGAAAGAGGTCTCATCAGAGCACTGAGGCACATAGAGGAACCCGCAGCCTCTACCACGAAAACTGGAGTCAACGTCACATCACTTATGGATGAAGTACTTCTTGAAGAAAACGGACACCGACGTAACGTGTCCACTGTGGCCGTCCTTGTTACATATGACTGGACTATTGTGGCTGATGTTCTGGCTGGACTAGCTGAAGATGGCATACGGTCCTATGTTCTGGTTGTGGGCGGTAATGCCACAATGGAGCATTTTAACAATGCAACAGAACCTACAGTGCTTGTTTTCACAGAAGAGTCAAATTTAATGAGAGGTTTTGAGAAACTGGTTAACGAAATGTGCCCAGGTGATTGTATTTATCACACTACATATATTTATTTATCTGCCTGTCCGTCATACTAGCGAACGATAAATAACATGCATCCATATCCCTCCACCTCTGTGGAAAATGGGCGAGACTCCATAATATCTCTGCCTTCTCTCTCTCTCTCTCTCTCTCTCTCTCTCACACACACACACACACTCACATACACACACTCACTCGCACACACTCACACACACACACGCACGCACACACACACACAAATTGCATTTATCATACAAAACTGAATTTCAAAACGACAAATGATCGGTCTTATTCTTTGTTATCCATGCTCTCTCTCTCTCTTTCTCACACACACTCACACACACACACACGCACGCACACACACACACACACACACACAAACAACACCACAAACATACGACACGCGCACACAAAAAAAAAAACACACACACACACACACATACATATCCTATACCGGGTTAATAATGTACAACGCCTTGAGTATGCTTTCGAGCGTTGCTTTGGCGCTATATAAAAACTGTATATTATATTTATTATTATCCATCCACTCGCAGTTCCTCTGGCCCGGTACGAGCAGAGCATGTGCATGAAATAATCTTGAAAACGGCTCCAAATTCAATTCAACCAAGCCCTCAAGCAGACATTTGTATTATAATTGCTATACATTTAATTTCAGCATGTGACGAAACCCAGGGCTGGTACGTTCACAAAGACAAATGTTACAAATCTGTGAAAGTTCCTGTCTATGGAGACTTGTCCTGGTTTGATGCCAAGCATTTATGCAGCTTGGAGGGCGCTGTGCTATCTACAATACGTAGCCATGAAGACGAACAGTTCATCAGAGGTATCACACCATATATCGGGCTGTATCCGGATATCTACATAGGTTGGTGATTTCATAGTCGTTGTGCTGTAAAGTAAAACAATAATTCACTCATTCATATTTTCCTTGTGCTGTGCATGAAAAGGGTCGATAGCTCAGAAGTCTACAAACCTGTAGGTTTCAGTGCAAGTCCCTTTACGGAGCTCGTGCGTATTATCCAAACACAGAACAGTTGTGTTGACTGTTGTGATGCAATGACCAATGTCTGTAGTTTCGTAAATGATCATTGTCTCACTATAGTTACAGGTTTTTCTCCCACAGTAAACAGAATACCGCGATACTGGAGAGAGAAAACAAAACACGATATTCCTAACTTTGTGCTCACGCTGTATTAGCAACACTTCTTCCTTCTTCAGGTCTGAGCACTGACTATAGTCGCGGACCAGGAATATTCAAGGATACTTTCTCTTGGCAAGATGGAACACCATTGATATATACAAATTGGTAATGCTCATACCTACAAGTATTACATTAAGTTGTTATCAGTCTGTAGTTTATTAAAGTTTCCTATGTCAATAACGTATACTGTGAATTACTGAATTTAATTGCATTTATCATACAAAACTGAATTTCAAATCGACAAATGATCGGTCTTATTCTTTGTTATCCATGCTCTCTCTCTCTCTCTCTCTCTCTCTCTCTCTCTCTCTCTCTCTCTCTCTCTCGCTATCTCTGTCTTTCTCCCTCTGTCTGTATCCCTCTCTCCCTCTCTTTCTCTCTCTCTCCCTCCCTTCCCTTTTCTCTCTCTCTCCCTCCCTTCGACGTTCTTGCATAACTGCATACTGTTCAGTATAGCCTCTATGTCGTATTCCTAGGAAGTATGACCACTTCACGCCAGAAGTACAAAGTCTAAAACGGTGCGTGTTCAACCGATTCTTTGATGGCTGGCGATACGACTGGTGCGGCAATCATCGAGTGATTACGTATTCTTGCATGAAGCCAAAACATGGAACGCGTTTGTCCGCTTCAGGTAATAAAGATTCTAGTATGTTGTCTGTAGTTTCGCGTTCTCTGGTGCATTAACAGATACTGAACAGCACAGTGGTAGAGTGTCGCACTACAAACCAGAATGTTCAAGTTCGAATCATTCGGGGAGTCCTGAATCGTGTGGGTGTTTGATCACGAGATATTATTTCGCTTTATACAGCAGTGTGGAATAGTTTGATTATACACACGTTGATATTGACTGTTCTTGACTTCAGTTTCAACATTTCCTTTCAACTCGGACGCAATAGTTCCTACAAATTCAGCACACTTCATGTCATTGGCATAATCATATGACACTTCAAGCCCATTCTTCTTCTGAAGAAGTAGTAATGGCCCTCAATGGCTAATATGTTGTGTCTTTTTTATTTGATCAGAGGCACATGCTTCTTGAACTTGGACACCATGCACTAGCGGTGCATTGCTGGTTTGCCTATTAAGTGATTGTCAGCACCTTCAGTGACCTGGTCACACGAAGTTACGTCCACACTGCAATATCCAGCTGTGTTTTACTAGAATGTGTTGATGATTTAGGTTCTGGACACATATCAGCTGATTATCTACATGGTTATTCCTTGATAAAACTCCAAATATTTCCAAATATTTAGTCGCCAACTCATTTAGGACAAGGAGCCAGCTGGCAACCGACACTGAAATACTGGATGCCAAATGTAAAATGTTATCGCCATGGCGACCAATTTAGTCGCTAAATTGAAGCCTGGCCCCCGTTTCACGATAGTGTCCTAACTAGTTAGGAACACCTAACTTGAGTTATCACCTCCTAAAGTGTTTCACGACCATGTCACAAGTCATATCCCTTCTTAAATCGGCATCTAACTGGGACATAACTTTAGGAGGCCGTTGTGAAATGGGGGCCCGGACCGTATACTTTGAAAAAGATACTGAGTTACTTTGGGATAAGATTAACTTATATTTGCTTCGCAGCTTGCTCTACACATGATTGTATAGTGATTGTATTTCTTTTCATTTATTAGAGTAACTAAACTTGACAACATTTGATCAACTATTTGCCCAATTTAATTATTATCAAATCTGATGACAGAGTCACCTCCGAATCTACCAAGAAACATCACCTGGACATTTAATCAAGATGCATTCACAGTCTGTCGAAACGAAGAGGTTGTGCTAATGGTCAAAGTTTGTGACGGAATGCCAGATTGCAGAGACGGAAGTGATGAGTTGGACTGCGGTGAGATAACCTTTGATCTGGGGCGAGCTTTACAAAGCGGAAGTAGGACAATCAAACGAATTTACGCAGTTTATCGCTTTGTAAAACCAACCCTAGATAAACGTAGGGTCAACATGCATGTTGCATGTGTAATTTTTGTGAGCATTAATGATTTCAATAAATTGTTTGAAAGATGCAAAGAATTAAGGGCAAGAGAAATTTCGCTTTCGTCATGCATTGCCATTATTGCCAGTTTGCCTACTAGTATCTATAATTTCCTACTTAACCCTCACCCCGCTACCTTATTTTACATACAGTTTGAATGTGGCACCGGACCTCAATATTACTGGAAATATAGTTATATTGGTCTCCAATAATGGTGTCTTATATCCAGAAACATCGTGTGCAAGTTACCAACATAATGTAATACTCAATGTTTTAAAACTGGAAATATAGTTCTATTGGTCTCAACTAATGGTGTTTTTTATACTGAAACCTCGTGTGCAAGTCTTTTATCCAGAAACACCAGCATAAATGTAATACTCAATGTTTTTAAACTGGAAATATAATTCTATTGGTCTCCAATAATGGTATCTTTTATCCAGAAACATCGTGTGCAAGTCACCAGCATAAATGTAACAATGGCGCCTGTGTGTCCTTCACCTTGGTCTGTGACGGCGTAAACGACTGCGGCGACAACTCGGACGAGGATTGTTGTAAGTAGACCGCAAAAATAAAAAGAGCAAATTATTTGACGACATGAACTCACCAGTTGGAAGAAATGTGAGCTTGCAGAGACAGATATTGTGATTAAGATGAGATAAATATGTACGGTCAACAGACATGTTACTATGGTAAAGAGTATGTATATTCAATGTACCGCTAGTGTTTGTATCTGACTTGATTCAGATGTTCGAGGATTGCGGTGGAAATGAGTGTATAATACGCCAGAGAACCCATAGATTGAACGTAATTAAATCCTGCATGATAAAGTATATGAATGCGCTAACGTTAAGTATTAGATGTGACGCAGATGTTTGTATTTAAATAAGTGTTGCATGTTAAAGTATACTGTATATATGAATACGCTAACGTTAAGTATTAGATGTGACGCAGATGTTTGACTTGCTGCAGATGTTGAGGACTGCAGTAAGGACGAGTGGCGGTGTGACAGTGGTCAGTGTGTGGCTGAGGACAAGAGATGTGACATGTTGCTGGACTGTCTGGATGGCTCAGACGAGGATAACTGCGGTAACTGGTTTAAAACACTCCATGAGTTACTCCAATCCAATGAATTGAATTGGTCTTTGCTTCTCCGTAAATTGATTTGTAAAGACACGCATTGAAATGTTTTAAAGCTAGCCATTAAACAGGTATAACCCTGTCCATATTGGAGATGCCCTAAATAGTTGTACCTGTGTGTAATCCAGCAGGGAGAGGGTTGATCCACACCGACAACTTGGTTTAATCCACTCGGACAACTTTCATTAATTAATTCCATTCCCGACAACTGACGTTTAACTCGTTAGTCACGAATCAATTGATTCATGTCCTGCTATATTCTCCCTAAGCATTGTATATCGTGCACGTTCTCCCAGACGTTTGCAATAACTTCGCCTGCCAAGACGGTGTGTGTATTCCCATCACGTGGGTGAACGACGGCGATGGAGACTGCATCGTCAGCTACGAGGACGAACTGCATCTGATTACCAACACCGTTACCTACTACCATCTGGCGAAGAAGGCCAAGACAGGTACAGCTAAAGATCTTTGTGATGAGCGTCAGGGTATCGTTTCTTGCAGCTCTCATATCTACTACAAGACCATAAAGACTCTCGTAGCCATCTCTAATACATGGGTATCGTTGCAATTTACGAGAGCGCTATCTTCGAGAAACGATACCCTGGTCAGCTTTTACGTTCAGTTTATCATACGCTTGTATTGCTTGCCTTCTAGAATTGGTTTCATTGTCATTGACGCCCGACAGGAAATACGAAAGTGTATTCCGCTCAATGCCTGCCCAATCCAAGAGAAACACATATTATGTGTTTCCGATTCAGCCTCATTAGTAATGTCATTGAGACCAATTTATATCCGTAAGGTCTTTCAAAGATGGCGTTTGCGTGCATAGTCAAAGCTAATATCTGATGAATACGTACGGTAATATGTTCATTTCCACTACTCTACAACACCAAGACTATTACGATACCCAAATTGAGTGTCTAAATTACCTTTCCTGCTATTCGTCAATTAGACACATTCTGATTGAATCTTGTTCTCGCCAAGACTGGTGAATAATTGTTTCATATGGCCATATTAAATCTTCGCCTACTAGAACTATATCAGCTACGCAGAACGCATGGGTTACAAACTAGCAACGTTCACATCACTGAGGGCAAAAATAAATAGAACGGTCCGCGGGACAAATGTCGGAGTCACTTACTGTAAGAAATAACAACAGCAAAAACGTTTACACGGGGTGTCGTTAGATCTATACTGTATGTACCGACGTAGTGGCCACGCAACAGTAATTTGTATTTGAAATATTAGTATTGTATTTGATACAGACATATCTCCGGTTAGGAGTCTCCCACCGACGTCAGATTGGTTTTTGGACTACGACTGCTACAGAATACCAGACATGTTTGGAAAAAGTAAACGTGTCAAGATCACAAGTAAACTGTCATGCTGTAAGTTGTCATTGTCATGTATTTGTGTTGTTTATCATTAGGTGAACATTTATAGATGTTTAGGTTATTAATTGACCCTCTGTGTAGACTAGAAGAAGTGTGACAATTACCTAGGTATCGTCAATATTTTATTCCATGATATTATGTTATATTTTCTTTCTTTTTTTAAACTTTTTGGAATTGGTGTTTAAAAGCATAATATCGCAGTTGATAGACCTGTATAATGGACAAACGAATTTCGATCTGAGACTACTTACGCTTGATTTATCCCAAAAAAAGTAGTTATTTACTGATGTACTCGAGAGTTATCAAAATATTAGTATTTTATATGAATAACGGGAACGTTCCACTAGTTATCTTGGCGGGATTTTCCTATTGACCGAACTGTTTATAAATTAGTCAGAGCCTCTAATTTGTATACAACCTCTATACAATGGTGATCGTTTCGTACAGGGCGTATAGGCCTGGTAAGTGGTGGGTACAGCACGTAAACTAGTGCAAATGTGTTGCTCTGCGCTTCGCACATACACCACTACACCTGCAGTAGACTGTAGCCACAATAGCCATGACGTAATATGGGAACAATGGTTTTTATAACTGGTTCTTAATGAATGCGCAGTTGGATGAGCTTGCCGCTTATCCTCGTAGTAGTTGTCATTATTAGTAGCCTCCTGTACCCGGAAGGCAGTTTCACAATGAGGCTCCCGCCATTACTTCCCATCCCTATTCTAGGCACCCTTTCATTAAGTTCTCGTATCCAGTAAAGGACGGTAATACTATGGTATCCATCTTGTTCGCTAATCGCTACAGGAGAAGTACATACTAGTGGATACGAGACCTTCACGAAGTAGGACTCAGGAAAGTTAGAATCTAGAAACTATTAGAGGGTATCCGCAAAGTTGAACCTTAGTCAGAAGCTCTTATAGTCTACTAGACTGAGTATACTAGACTGTGGCTACGGTTCAAGTTATTCTGTGAACATGTTAGAACTACGCCGTTTCATACAGGAGAGCGCTGGACTTGTTCGTGTTCCTAATACTGGCCGCAAACTAGCGATTGCCGTCGCCGATTTGCATCGGATTTCGATTCGCCTAGTGTGCGGTGCTACACATATAAAAATATGCTAGATATTGTGCGATCGGTCGGCGAAACTAAATATCGCAGTCGCCGTCCACCGCACACTTGGGATTTTCCGTCGCCGACGCAAAAATCGTCGACGGAAATCGCCAGAATTAGTGAGTCTTGATGTTTCAGCTCATGTGACCTGTTCAGAAGGCTTCTACGAGTGCCCCGACAGCTACTGTATCCCAGTGTTCACTGTGTGTAACGGTGTCAAGGACTGTCCTAACGGAGAAGATGAAGTCAGATGTGGTAACTATTGAATTGAGTTTCCTTTTCTTTCCATGCTACTGGTATTTTGCATATGTACTGGCAAATACGATATTATATGTACACAAAACAGTGTTGCAATGACGTGCCTTCTGACACATGTAATGCACATGTTTTCACATTTCAGAGATCTTCACTTGCCCAGGCTACTACAAATGTGAAGGTGTCACCCAATGTCTCCACCCTAGTCAGATCTGTGACGGTCTCAGACACTGTCCAGAAGGAGACGACGAACGTGTCTGTCTACAGACGTGTCCTGATGACTGTCAGTGTCATGGACGTGTCATAACATGTCAGCACGCACCAGACAACGTTACGATGATGTTTCCGGATGACGCCCGGAAATTAAATCTCTCCGGAATTGACCTTCAATCAACGTCATTGAACCTGTCCAGTCTGGTCCAGTTGCTCTCTCTGACGATGCCTTACTGTAATGTCCGTAACATATCCGGACTATTTAACAACTTGATTAATTTAAACGTACTGGATCTTAGTTATAACCAGATGACCGTAATAACGTCAACGTCATTTACAGACCTGACTCGACTGAAGAAAATGGACCTATCCAATAATTATGAGTTAAATTATATAGGAAAGGACACATTTCGGACTCTAGGAAGACTTAAAAAACTAGATTTGTCCAAAACAAATTTAATTAGCCTTTCTGCAAATTATTTCACTGGTTTATCAAGTCTTATTATTCTGAATCTAACTGATTCTAGTTTGGAAGCTATTGAAGAAAATACATTCAGCGGTTTGTACAAACTAAATTTCCTCGGAATTAGTCACAATAGAATCGAAAGGTTTGAGCGTGATATATTCGACGATCTAAATTCACTGCAAGAAATGCACACGGACTCGTACAAACTGTGTTGCTCGTCAGTTCGACCTACCAGTCTTAGTTTTCATAATTGTAAATCGAGCCAATCCAAGATTTCTTCTTGTACTGATCTCATTGGAGAAGGCTTCCTTCGAATTCTGCTTTGGATTATTGGCACATGCGCTACTATCGGGAATATTTCTGTTATTGTCTACCGGATTAAGTTCGATACGAAATCCTTGAAAAGAAGCTATGGCATATTTGTGATCAACATGTCTGTGGCCGACTGCTTGATGGGCGTCTACATGTTGATAGTGGGCACGGCTGACCTGGTGTACAGGGGAAGTTACATCTGGAATGACTACAGCTGGAGGAACAGCTCCACGTGTGAGGTGGCCGGCTTCCTGTCTACTCTGGCCTCAGAAGCGTCGTGCATCTTCATCACCCTCATCACCGCAGACAGACTTCTCGCCATCAAGTTTCCGTTCGGACAAATCAGATTCACCAAATCCTCTACAGCTATCTGTTCCGTGATCACGTGGTTAGTCTCTCTGGTCCTGGCGGGAATACCTCTTTTCCCGCCATTCCGGTCCTGGGGACTTTACTCAAAGAACAGTATGTGTCTGGCCCTGCCCCTATCCTCCCAGCGATCTCCAGGCTGGCAGTATTCCAGCGGAATATTCATTGGTCTAAACTTCGCCCTGTTCGTTTTGATAGGCGTCTGTCAGGTCCTAATATACCAAGCAGTGTCTTCTGCAGCTAAATTCCGTGCTGCCGTGTCATCCGATCAGAAGGTTGCCAGGAGTCTCTTTCTCGTCGTCTTCACCGATTTCCTCTGCTGGTTCCCAATAGGCGTCATGGGTGAGTTTGTAATGTATGCAAAACTAAATATCATGCATTCTGTTCAGGGTTTTTAGTTCAGCGCCATTGTGTAGCTAGTATACTAGGCGGTATTATTATTTTTATTTATATTTTGTATGAAGTCATTTCTTAACCTCTACATTGATCGAGAAAGGAGAAAAACGTCTGCATTAAAATTCTATTTTATAATTAAAAGCTACGTAGCCTTTAACAGTATTACTTCCCAGGTATCCTGGCGCTACAAGGTGTCCACATTGACGGTGTGGTCTATGCATGGACCGCTGTTCTTGTCCTCCCCGTCAACTCAGCCTTGAACCCGATCCTCTACACTCTGCCAAGTGTCATGCGTGCCAAGGTATGCCAATGTTGTGGTCAATTTAACCGAAACAATGTCTGGATGCAATCCATTTTTAATTTGAATTTCTGTTCTGCTTTGCTTCAGAAAATGTAATGAGATGAAGCATGTTATTTTATTAAAGCAATTTAGTTAAAGCTATAACTGAATTACACTAGTTTATACCTTGTTATATAGCTTCTAAATAGTATAATTACTTAATTATTTGCAGAACAAAAGCAAAAGTCATAAAGAGACGGAAATGGAAACTGAATACAGCACAACATCCACAAAATATCCAATGTCACGAAAAGGTATACTGTATAGGGTACCATGTAGCATTCACCAATAAAAACATAAATCGTGTTACCCTGCAACACCAAGATCTAACGAAACTCGGTTTAATTCGTCTTCTAAGTGATTAAGATAGCTTTTGATGACGTCATACGTCCTACTCTTTCCACGGGTCTATTAATATTGACAGGCCAGCGCTCTTCATGTGTATAACCAGTCAACAAGAACATTCCTGTAGATGTTACCCTGAGAAGTACTGGTACCCTAGTTTAGAGCATTTATTGTTTCATCACCAGACGCGTCAAAATCTTCGCTGACCAATCTGCCTCTCAAGGATGTTGAGTTCCTGGTCGCAAACCCCACACAGGACATGATGAGTCTGAGAGAATTCCTGCAGACAGACGTCGCAGACAGTCTCAAGTGTGACGTCATCGTCCGGTTTGTGGAATCCATTCACACCTTGCAGGTTGCTGGGAGACATTTTCAGCCAATCAGCGAAGAAAGTCTCTTCGTTAGCTGTAATGAGAAGGTACACGGATATATGTTGTTAGTAAACACGGGAATTATGAAACATTGCTCTTTCGATAGAATCATTTTTTTAAAACAACAACTTGAAAGTACGAAGGAATTCCTGAAACGGAGTACATTATAATCAGCCAACATAGTGCATTATATGCCGATATCGCCCGATCATGGCAGATGAGGGCCCGTGTGTTGACGGTCATATATCTCGACACAAATAAACCCATTATACAATTCTAACCTTTCTATGCAGGGATTTTACGTGGAACATCACATTATTCTTTTAGTACCCAGGTATCATCTATTGCAGACTGTCAGCAAGCTGTGCATTTCTCTGGAGAACAACCCCGGGGGACAGAGTTCGTCACGTGACATCCTGTACCTGCTCAGTCTGTGGAGAAATACAGGACTGTCCTCGTGTACAAGCATGGATGTGTCAGAAAAGACTGTTTAAGTACAGAGAACTGTCAATGGCCTATTTCGGGCGGTTTCTAGAGGAGCTAGAGCAATGCTAGAGTTCGTACGAAGTCGCGAAAGCAAGGCTAGAGTGACGTCACGAACATGCGCACGAAGCACGAAAGGCGGAAAGCTTGTCCAGCAACAACTAGACATGCGCAATGAAACTTCCAGGCTAAACTAGCGTAACCACCCGAAGTAGACCAATGTAACACACAAGCAGCTTTACATTAATGTCAGTAATGTTTGGTTACATGTATTGAATGTAGGTGTACAGGGCTATGCCCAATTACAGTACACTAAATGAATTGTCATAAAGCTGTGCCATGTCGTAATAAAATGTGTAAATCCTAGCATATACGTACACGTCTTCATCACCCAATATGAATATCTAAAATTAATGTAATTTGTACAGTAGGTATATTTCTGAGATTGATCATCTGTATCCTATTTTAGAAGCCAAGCCAGCAAAGTGACGTTTATACAACGTAGGAAACAATCGGTAATGAGTCCTGATTCCAGCGGAGAGTTTCACGAAAAGGTCAACATATGTAATTCGGGTGTAAATGGAGGTTTACGTCATTTGCTGCTATTGTAAAAGCATGATTTAGGCCCTGACTACGGTAGGACCCTTTAGTGAATACGAAATTAACGTCAACACAGCGTCCTATTGAAATAACTTTGGGATTTGTTTGAATTGTGGATTGTGGATGTGGATCCGATGAAAGTTCAAGTGTTCCCCACTGAAAGAAAGTTGTACATATGGAATATAACATATAGTACATAGTCATTTTTTACCTAGCCGTATAAATAATCTGAAGATATTATGTACGTTGTAATATGTATACAAGAATGTTCATTGTTAATGTTATGTATTAAAAGAGGCTCCTGTAAAATATCCCAACTGTGGCGTATTTGTGACGTTTCTTCTGTTTTCGCTTCTAGGATATATCCCATAAATCATAAAATCCCTTTCACGTAATCACGGTCCAAATGGTAAGTAATACCATGCCATCATGTGTAACACAATTACTACTCATGTTTTACGTCATGTTCTGCTATGTTCAATATGAAAATATGGCGAACCACTGGCCGAACAGTGATCATAAACGCCTGGCCCCCGTTTGACGGCGGCCTCCTAAAGTTAGGAGCTCCTAACGTTATGACTCAGTTTATCACCTCCTGCGTTAGATGCTGATTTAAGAAGGGATATGACTTGTGACATGGTCGTGAAACACTTTAGGAGGTGATAACTCGGGTTAGGTGTCCTAACTAGTTAGGACACCGTCGTGAAACGGGGGCCCGGACAACAGTACGGAGTGCAACCCTTTTATTTCCTGTAACGCACGTCGGGGTATCCTTTCTCGAAGCTCTCAAATCCACTATGATACCATAGCTGCTCTCGTAAATACACGATCCCCATGTATTAGAAATCGTTACGAGAGTCCTTGTTACAGTCTCGTAGTAGATATGAGAGATTCGATGGATGACATATCAAATAGGCCTACTACTTCTGGGAAGGGTATTTCCTCAGAATACCGTATTCATTAGGTCCATTGAAGGACGATATGAGGACACTTTTAGTTAAACAATGCTAGACTAGCGACTGTCCTAACGACCACGTGATTATTACATCGTTTAAACTATAGAAGAGAAGTGCGAAGGTTTGCCTTTGGTACACGAACATCTATATCGTGTGCACGTGAAGACATGGAGGCATCGCCGGATAGCAGCCGGCTGAGGACTAACGGGTTAACGCTGTCCTGCGAGTTGGTTTGTTTGTATTGAAATTAAATTAAAACTGCATTGGGCTAAATTCTGACAGATGTTGTGTGTTTTTTTGCAGTATCAACATTGTTGTGAAGCACGACAATATTATTATTGTGAGTGGAGATCGTGGATTTGCAGAAGCAAAGTCTCTGTGGCATGTTTTGTTTGAAATACCGTAGAACTCCACCCATCCCCAACACAGCCGCGGCGGCACACACACACACACACACACACACACACACACACACACACACATGTTAGTATATCAAATACTGTCCAAGTAAGCATACAATAAACTTCAGTTCTTCAGTTCAGACTACGATCTATATGATTGATTAGCAGCTGGTTGGATGGATTAGAGTGTAGAACCGCTTTTAAGATTTTTAACGTGAACAAACCATAACATTCTATTTTGAGTAATTAATTTAATTCAAATGGTACTATTTTAAATTAAAGCCAATAAATAGATACATATTTTATTCCTATTTTCCCTGCGCTTTGAGACGTTTTTTTCCTGGAACAGATTCACACACAATATATGTTTTTAAATAGTACTCTTCTGAGATAATGATAATTTAGTCTATAAACCCTGTTTTTCCCCTCCATGTTTTACCACTGACTAGCAGTACCCATCTTGCCTAGTCCACGTGACCCATCTCGACTTTCTTCGTAGGGCTATAATGTAGTAAGTAACGGTCGGAATTGTACCCTTCCCTAGGGGTGATGAGCAGTACCGTGTAAATAGTCAACACTAGTACACTATGGTATATATAACGTTAGTCGGTGTTAATCGTTAACAGTCCAGCGAGTGTAAATATGACACAAACTGCGACATGGGCATTGTTTCCCACATATATTGCTGTGACCTGATCCTCTACAAACTGGTAAGATATTATACATTTACGCATATACATAGGACTGTGGTTTGCCTAGCTTTGTGCATCCTCTTAAATGCAGGTACATTGCCGTGTACCAATACTCGCGGAAAGTAATGAATAATGAAACATGCCTAAAATGTATATTTGCCATTAATTGGAACATGAGTGTTTGTAGAGTGGGCTTAATATTATGATTCCAATAGACGTATTGATGTATAGATTCTTGGTGAAGCGAATTGATTTTGCAAACGGTTATGTTACCATTCGTTCGAAATATAATTAAGTAATACATCCACTGGTTGCATTTTCGGATATATACTACCGTAATGAAATAATGGAACGCGAAGAGTAGTGCAAGCAAGCGCAATATATTATTATTATTATTATTATTATTATTATTATTATTATTATTATTATTATTATTATTATTATTATTATTATAATTAT
>JAUTBV010073202.1:7352-19513 GCA_032361325.1 Lepetodrilus fucensis
GCGTTGATCATCAATGTTAACTTGATACGACTTCTTTCAAATTAATATTGATTCGTAATACTGACTCGTGTAATAAGGAAACTCTTCAACATACATAATGCTCAATATTTCGTCTACAAATCTTTTAAATGCATAATAAATCGGCCTAATTCTGCGATTCTCAAGTCGCGCCAGTGGTATATTTTATGGCCCTTCTAGTAATTTGTAAATTACAATCTGTTTTTGAAATATCATCTATTAATTGTAGAAAATAAAACTGCCATTTTACCATGTTCAAGATCTTATGAGTATGCTATTTCAATTTCAACTTAACATCATGTCCGAAGCTGACGCTCAAATATTTGGACATCGATGTAGTGTAACAAAGGAATTTCAAAATAGGTACGAAGCGAAACAAGATATCATTGGTCTTTTTGTATACTAGTATGTCAATGTCAAACTACAGGCCTAGGCCATACTATTCCGAGATGTTATGGTGTAGGTACATACTAGAGTAAATTACACTTTTAATTTAGATATTATTGTGGCTATATGCTCCTATACTGAACTCGGCCAGAGGTGTTAGGTTCCCCATTTGGCTCAGTCGGTAGAGCGTTAAACTCGCAATCCAGCAACTTAGGTTCGAATCCCAGGATAAGCATGATCTTTTTTTCATAATTATAACATACAGTTATAATGTAGCAAGAATATATAATCGAATACTGAAGGATTGTTCAGTGTTCTTATTCTTCACTTGGTAATAAATATAATCGGCGTGATCAGGGAATGAAACCGCAAACAGTCCCATAATTAAAAGCATCCGGGCCTCCGTATTCCGTGAGAACCCGAATGATCAAAACGTTAAACACATAACGAAAACACTTGGGAAACACAAAAAGCATATGATATATACATAAAACGAAATTAGAACGTTTTCTACGAGACACAACGGGCGTAAGTAGTACAACTGGCGTAAGTAGTACAACTGGAGTAATTAGTACAATGCACAGGAGACGTGAAAAGAAAATTGCAATCAACTGAACGACGAAAACAGTCGCGGTTGTCTTTGTGTTCATTTTTACCCTGTACATTATTTAAGTTGGGTTCTTAAAATAAAAAACTCGGAAAAGAAATGAAATTACTCCCAATGGAGTTTGTCGTAAGAGCCACCTACAAATTATCATGACTACATTGGCAAGGATGATATTGTTTAAAACATAATATCAAAAAATAATATCCGAATGGGAAATCAATCGTGAAAGAAGATGGTGTTCTAGTTAATGTTAATCTAGTTAATGTTAATCTAGTTATGTAATTCGTTGGTTAGCTGTACACACATTTTATTTTCTATTTGACACACAATATTTAAAGGTCATTTGTTTTTCTAATTTTCGGTAGTGAATAAATCTCGTGAAACATCTTGTTGACCAAGCATTAACTGGTAATGTATCTAGTCCATTAAACATCGAAGCGCGAAATAAGAAAATGAATAATCAATGTTAGCCTTGGATAGGCCTATTAGACGGTATGTTGACATATTTCATTGTCAAACCTGTTTACCGAATAAGTATATTTGATTTGTCTATGCGAGTACTATATAGTATACAGTATAGTGGGCAACAAGCTAATTTTTTCACCAGTATCATTATGAAACTGAAACTCACATATTTGGTCACTCAGTACTTCCAAAGAAATATCAAAATGTTTAAGGAATGAAACGAGATCTGACTTAAATAATTAGAATGCATTTTCTACATGTTCCACTGCATGACTTTCAGCATTTTCATTTTTATTTATTTTTCTTCTTAATTTTTGTTTTAATCTCGCGACAAGTTTAACACGCTTAAAGTGTGGAATATTTTCACATAGAACAAAAAGACACTATTGTAATAATTATTTTTTTCTGAATAATTATTCCTTCACGATTCTCCTGGGAAATATTCAAATTATTGACATGTAACAACTATTCGTTCTGCTCAATGTCATTTCATCAATGGAACCTTTTAAAACAATATTTTATTTCCCCCAAAGACCGTTCCCTTTCAAGAGACTGACACACCCATCGAACCAAAGCAGAGGAGCGAACTCAGACTACTTAAAAACGAGTAACTAAAAACGTGTTTTCAGAGTAAAACTGACAGATGCAAGATACGGACAATTTAATAATTTCCAAATCGTAGTCCCATGTGATCTGGTAAAATGTCATCTGGCGGACCGGATAATGAGAGAGGTTCGAAAGCATAAACTACATAACCATTAATTAATAACGAATGATAACATTGTCCATAACACTGAGGTTATATTTCTATTTATTCTTTTCTAATTTTTTATTTTTATTTTTTTATTTTTATTGTTTTCTGTATCATTTAGTTCTACTAACTGAGGCATTTGAAGGTTGCAAAATCGTGTATAGCTTTGTATGTAGACTACTATTTCACATGTTGTTCCTTTACATATAATAGCATAAACAATAGGCCTAATTAGTTACTATATAAATGTTACTAAGAAAACATGAAAACCAACTTCAGACTACCCAAATTATGCTTGTTTTCATCGTATTAGCTCTCGTATGTTTATATGATGCAAAATAACGAGAAAACCACTAGACGTGTTTTATTAACTGGTATTAACAGCAACATATAAACTAATTAATCCAATGAAGCGAACATAGCGCAATTATTGCAATACGATGCAAAATTCAGCGATTAACCTGTTGTTCGCATACACAATGTCATGCAGTATGGATTCTTGTCAATCTAATTGGAAATTGTGAAATAAACGTATATCTTCAACCTATCCGATTCCTGGGACGTTTCTAAGATCTGACAACTGTGAAATTGGAATAACAAGCAAATCGAAAATTGAAAGAATTGACGGTGATTTTAACGGTCTATTTATCCACCGGTTTTCAGTACCCATCAATGAAAAAAGTAACCTATTACACTTGAAATGTTCTTAAATCTAGTTCAATTTAAAACACAGTTTTACATTCCAATTTAGTTCAAATCATCAGAAAAACACCAATTTATTGGTCAATTTCCCCCACAGTATTGAGAAAGATATAGTGTAAATTAATGTTGCCCTTCCCAGTTCAATTTCAATCGGGATTTGAAATCTGTTTCCATGGTCCTTTGTCTTTGATCTTGGCCATGTTGATGGGTTAGTTTTACTTTACATTCATGCGAACGCCGGTGTTCGTATGGTGAATGAATTGTTAGAGCATCGACCGCTTTTTTTTTTGTAATCTCTTTGTAAGAAAGAAAAAAAGAACGATTGAAATGAAATTATAACATGTCGCTTGTCTTCTTATGCACACAATCGTAATGGCTCGTTTACTGACAAGGTGTACTTCATTTCCGTCAATCAAATGCATTACGTGATTTCACGAAGTGTCAAATATCGTGAACGTTGTCACGTGAAACACATCAAGTCAGAGCCGATAGCTCATCGTAGCAGAAACTTCAAAGAATCTCTTGCAACATTGGCCTTTGATACTTAAATATAAAACCTAAAAATAAAATTGCCAAAGATGACCTTAGAATCTGGATGTTCTTGAACTGACGGTGCAATTTGGAATAGCGAGTCCGATTAAATCCGTCGACGGCGTAAAACGTTTGATTAGGAGCGTAATAGTTTAAACATTAAACGGCAGGGTAGACTTATCGACTTTCGACCGTAAGCTATTCTAAATCATACAGTTAGACGTAATCAATCAAGACGATTTCTTATCAGAATCTGGAGGTACATGAATAACCGTAACGGTAGATTCCGGACGTAAAATCTTCGCCGAAAACCCCATGTCGAGATAACTGGATCGACGTCACGTTGCTTTCTCATTGCTAACTGGTCTCGAGATTACGAATCTTTTTGAGTACGATTTCATGTCCAGGCTCAAATTGTATATGGCGATTTATGAACCATACTTTTGAGTTGAGCATGAAATTGTAGCGTAGGAAAGATCCGTTATTGAATCCGAGATTTGAGGATGTTTGAATACATGTTGTTTTGTTCTGTAACAGTTGTCGTCTTACATTTTAGTATGAAAAGTGAACATGTAGATCTACTTTGTTCTTGCTTGTATTTGATTTTTTTGTTTAATTTTGTCTTCGTCTTTCCACACACAACAGACCAGAGTTTCAATATTTACTTGTTTATTATTGCACCTCCTTTTAGTTGACTGGAACGTCACTCAAATATAATATGACCAATGAAACACAGATACGCCCACAGTTATGCAAAAAGGCAGTGTATATTTTCAATATTTAACAAATAGGTGATGGAATGTATTTATATACAAATATGACCCTGCAAAAACTTCCCACTTATGCATTCATTGAAAATGCATGTGAATTCACATTAAAAAAATATACAAGAATAATTTTAACATCTAAATATTAGTAATATTTACAGAAAGTTTACTTTTAAATAGGTATTCAATGTCAGACTGTATAAAGTATCTAAGAGTACCAGCAGTCATCTCGAGTCTTGACTGAACATTTCTAATACTTAATTTATTTAAACAAATAATTTCTAATGGTTCTTAATAATGGTTGGCACTATCTATTAATTCCACATTTTACATATATCTACTCTACAATATAGAATGCTATAGCCTGTATATCGCAGACATCAGTGCTATAGCCTGTATATCGCAGACATCAGTGCTATAGCCTGTATATCGCAGACATCATGCTGCAGCGTCTGCTGGTAGTAGAGCACATGCATTTAACATTGTAATATAGAATAAATACATAATGATATCACAGTCAGGATTACTTCTCATGCAGTGTATAATTTAATTAGTGGTTGTTAACCCTCTCCCTGTTGTGGGAAACAGATGCACTATCCAATGTTTTACATTGGCATCTAAAAAACATACCAGTATTTTAATTGTAATTTTTATAGCGAATTTTGAAGGATTAAATCTAAATAATGCATCTCATTTTGCCCCCAGCAGATAGAGGGTTAAATTAACTCACATTTAACAATGACTGGAAATTAGTATTTTCAACCTGTTCAAACAAGACATTGCTTACATCTCATTTGATATTGAGATGACAATATTACATTATATATATAGTGTATTAAAGACACAAGGAATTAATTAATTTAATATATTAAAACAAATATTTGTTGATAAATATATCTATTATAACCAGCATTCTTTTCACAATGTCCCATTGTTTGCTGTAGTTCCAGACCAGGGAACATAATACACAGCATGGGTATAGATGTGGGTTTTTAAAAAATCTATTGTATGATATTTATCCCATAGAAGATCCAATGCTAGCCTACTTATCATGATTACAAGCTGCACTTTTTTAGAAAGAGAGACAATGACATCGATGTATACATATTTGTTCCAATGCCTGACATAAATATACATGTAGATCTAGATAATAGTCCAAATATAATGTTTTACATCTTAGAAATGCATTGAAGGTTATTATAATGTATGTGTGTTTTTTTAAATATTCATTTTGTAATTAAAGTTAACATTATGTTAGAGAAAGGAGTTGAACATAAAACATGAGAAATTGTAAAAATATACATTTTCATATATACAAATTTCTTTGTTAATGTTTCCTGAAAATATTAAAACCATTAATAAGACCAGAACCAAATTTAATTGCTTTTTGTTTAGTATCTGTTGATCACTTTTACTGTAAATGGGGCGAAATGGACTGATTTTCCATAACACAATTAATTAACTTGGTCTGGCCTAATGTCATAAATAAATTATTTACATTAAACAATGAACTGAACATGCTGCCAAATAATAATGTCATGACAGAATCTAATACCATCATGACAAAATTTAATATCATCATGACAGAATTCATATCATGGAAGAATAAATATAATCATGACATAATTCATATCATCATGACAGTATTAATATCAATATGACAGGTCATATAATCATGGAATAATTCATATAATCATGACATAATTCATATAATCATGGAAGAATTTAATATCTTCATGACCAAATTTAATATAATCATGACAGAATTTAATATCATCATAACAGAATGTAATACTTCATGATGGAATAATGTATCAACATGACTACTATACAACACTTGTAGATGAGTAGTTCTTAGTAAATAACAATCAACTTTGGTAATAATGTACTCAACAACACTTTAGAAAAGTATAAAATATAATACAAGTAGTTTGCACTACCAAATATGGTATGCCTTTGGATACATGTACAGTGTATATGGGTATGGCCCTATATAGGTAAAGTTAATGTCACTATAGGCTAAATGTGTGCCAAGTGTTGTGCTTCTTGCACTAAACCAAGCCTCCTCGTACTTTAACTATATTTCAGGGGAAAACTACACCATAATACACTATACATAGGGGTAGACCATGCTCTATACCTTAATTAGTTCAGAGGATGTATTCCACATTTAAAACTAAAACTAATTATACACTGTACAAATCATGATGTATCTTCTACCAAGACAAATGCTATTATAATGTACAAGTTGTCGAAAAATAAGTACTATCTGTGAACACTTTTATCCATTCATGCCCTTACATATTTTACTTTCTATTTCCATTTGAAAACAATCCCAGTCAATGCAAAATAATAGATATTAAAGTGAAAGAGAAGTGAGAGAGAAAAAAGCATTAATAATTTGCTTTCCATGTTAAATATTTTGACATATGCATATAAAGATATCTTGTTCAATATTAACTTGGACTTTCCAGTAAAGCCATTCCATGTTAACCCTGTTCATTCTGCAGGATCACAATTAACCCAGCAGAAAGAGGGTTAAGAGTAAAATAATAATACTGTCTGTATTGTGCAAAGGCCAGGCCTAGAAATTACAGAAACATTTCTGAGTACAAAAAGTCAAACTCATATTCAACTCGAGGTTTTGTTCACAAATCCCCATATACAATTTGAGCTTGAGCAAGAAATCGTACTCAGAAGGTTTTGTAATCTCGCACTGGAATTATAGTGGCTGTATATTCCCTGATGTGTCCAAATGTGCATATATGATATAAAATGGATATCTGCAGACATGGAAACATACAATTGCAATTTCAGTGGAAAACAAGACTGTTGCTTCAAGCCATGTCCAGGGCAAATAAATCGACCCCTGGGTAAATACATCAGCAGATTTCCGCAGATTTCCGCAGATTTCCACACATTCACAGACAAATTAACATGCCTGGATATGGAACTGCTAGAATAATTTGGCACCAATAGTCATGATCGTTCATCTACATTGCACCTAATGTAAAAACATTGTTTACCCATTTTCCTGCCAGTGGTCTAATCAGAAATGCCCCAATTGAGAAAGAACATATCCAGGAGATATTTCAAATGTAGAATTCTGTGAAAACACTGTCTTCTTTGTATACATTTCTTGAAGATGGACCATGACATGAAACAAGTAATGAAACAGAATTGCATGAAGAAATCTGGTGGTTTTGTCTCGCATCGTGATATACAGTTCCTAGACGGTGATAAAAAGCTAAAAGTCTGTCGGTACATCTTCAAAGTTGACCTCGATGGCGAAGTTTTCCCGAAATACATTCCAGACCTTTTTCTTGTGAGGATTGTCAATCTCGCTTCGAACCATGCGTAGCCTGAAATATAGAAATACCAAGAGTTGGGGAAAGAACAGAGAAACAAGTGAATTCTTAAGAATAGTGGCGAGCAGAACTCAATGGCGAGCAGAACTCAATGCAAACTAAGCAAAGAGTTCAATATCGGCAAATTGCATGACAAAAATGCCATTGAACTTAATTTCTCAATCGTTCAGTTTATTATATACAGTTATTGAATATGTAAAACATATCCGTTATTTTTTTAAATATACTCACTTGTGATCTTCTATAAATGATGTGTTAAACCAAAAGTAAAATGGACACTTGTCGTAGCCATTTGGTACACGTGGCTGCAACAGATAGATATAAACATTAGTTTTCTATCAACAATGAAAAACATTAACATGAAGAAAAAATAATTCACATACTTTGGCATGAAAATAGCTTTTATAGGAGAAATATTCCACAATAAAAATCATAATGAAAACAAATAGCAATTTTGTTAATGAGAAATAGCTCTATGGGTATTTGAAAGAAAAAATAATAATTTAAAAGGTCATACATTTTCATGAAATAATAACTTTTAAGAGAATAATCTGCCACAATATTGAGAACTATGATAACAACAAAAGAGAGCAATTTTGTATCAAGGGAAGTAACTCTCTAGGCAACTCACATTTGAGGAATGGAACATGATCTTGATGTCACCTTCAAGACGTGGACTGTTCTCCAGATTTATAACAATGCTGTCACTGTCTGTGTATTTCATCAACTGTCAGAAGGAAAAGTATTGATTAGGATTATGCTGGAAAACAGTGCAGTCAAATTGATGTGCATACTCCCAAGAGAGTTGAGAAGGAAACTGTGCACACTGATCTCTATCGATAATAATTGGCTACTTCTAAAGTGTATTATGCCACACTTGTGATAGCATGCTGGGGTAACTAGTTAACACTTTTGAGGTTTTCTCTGGCACATTTATTATTATTATTATTATTATTATTATTATTATTATTAATTATTATTATTATTATGATTTATTATTATTATATTATTATTATTACATGTATTATTACATGTATTATTATTATTATTATCATCATCATTCTATTATTATTATTATTATTGTTATCATCATCATTGAGGTGTTATATATGGTGTCATTGTAAATATAGAGTATGACCTGTTTTAAAAAAGGTAATTGTCATTTAATATTTAATAAAGTTACAGCCACTTTGTGAGGTCACACTGACCTGGCAATTGACCCCTGTTTCTAAGTTGCACTCGTAAATTAACAAGCTATCGGCACGGATGTCCATTGACAGATCGCTTCCATCTCCGTTACCAACACCTGGAATAAAGTATTGCATACAGTTGGCTCATAGTAATAGTTTTGACAGAAAACATCAACACACAAGTATGATTTATAGCTAAATGTTGCATAAGGAATAGTTCTACCCTATGCGATAAAAAAAACCATATATCTGCTGTTTGTATATTCATTACGCTTAAAGGATAATTATGTAATTATTTTAATAATCATACAAAAGAACTTGTGGTATATTTTCTAAAATTAAAAAGTATATTTTGTGAGTGAGTGAGTGAATTATTGTTTTACGTCACAGCGGGAATCTTTCACTGATGCGTGATAATATTATAGTAATTTCTCATAAGTATAATGAGTTCAAACATGGTTCTAGTCCCGAGTGCGAGTGATTATGGAGTTTAACGTCGCTGCAGGAATTTTTCACCCATTTGCGACGATTCTAGTCACAAGATTTTGAGTAGGATTTCATGCTCAAGCTCAAATTTAATATGGGGATTTGTGAACAAAACAGAGTTGACCATGAAATCGTACTAAAAAAAGGTATCATAATCTCAAGCCTGAATACATACCCGCTATACCCTCGATTTTGACTGATGTAATTTTCATATATTTCTTCGGAGGCAACTGTCGATTGGCAATCTTTATTTTCTCGTAATAATCAACATATCGACTCTGAAAATGAGAGAATAAATTAATATAATCATTTCTAATATTACTGTACAACTTAATAATCATTATATGCAGTAGTAGACATTATTAAGTTGTAATATTATTAATGATTTATGCAATTGCACATAATGATGTACATATATTTTGTATCATTTGACCATTAGATGTTATTTTTATTGGGGTTTAGAGCCACTTTCACCGAAACATCATGACTTGAGGTGTTTAGGGCAGGAGGAAACCTGCAACATCTGTAGTGCTGAAGTACTGGCTGAGTAAGTCACAGTCAATATGGAGTTTAACGTCGCTGCGGGAATCTTTCACCCATTTGCGACGATGGCTGGTACTGACAGACGAAGGATGATAACTGCATTCCCACGGATTCTATCATGGTCAGGTCAGAAAGGTAACATTTGTCAAAACCAAAACCCCACCCCAATTACCAACAAATATAAAAGCCCAACATGAATACTCCTTTAAGTTTACGTAACACAAGATGAACGTCATACCTGACTCGGTGTCTCCACACCTTGAAATGCTTTGCCCACGCTCAGATCTGTCCTCCTGTCTCCAAAGTACGTCAAACTTTGCTGAAATAAATTAAAATAAAATGAAAATTTAAATAATTTCCTTTAGCATCGAAACACTGGTCAGCAGGCAAGAGCTTAACCCTCTCCCTGCTGGATTTGATGCAGCACTGCTCTTTAGGGCATCCAGTTGCCTACAGCATGGATAGGGTTAACCAATCATACAGGTCCCAGTTCCACAGAACGATCGTGAGTGAGAGAGAGTGATTATGGAGGTTAACGTCACTGCATGAATCTTTTACACATTTGTGACCATACAGAACAACAGAAAAACGAATTAGGACATAGCATATGATCGTTCTGTGGAACGGGTGACAGATGTCTTACGTTGTAGCTATATAGGAGCTGCAAGTAGACACAATATCCGGTGACATAAACTGGTCAAAAATCTAAATGCGCAAAAGTCCACTGTCACGTCACAAACAATCAACCGTCACGTCACAAACAATCAACTGTCACGTCACAAACAAACGTCACGACCATGACGTATTTCACCTATCACCGGAAATAACATTAGACTAGACTTGCACTCGCTATTGACCATGGGAGACAACCATGGCCAAAACATGTGAACCCGACCTGAAATGTTAGAAATTATCTCCCTTTGTATGGAGGAGAAAGATTATTCTAGACTGGTCATCCTTGGAACTTTGTTGAAAGATTATGTTTGCATATAATACAGGATTTGACCTTTCGAACCGATTTAACCTCTCAACAGGATTTGACCTCTCACCTCCGAATCTTCAAACAGTCCACAGTCGATGAGCCACGTGCAGATCATGGTCCCAGTCCGACCTTTGCCCCCTTTACAGTGGATTGCAATGACATTGCGAACGTCAGACGACATCCAAGTCCGAACATCGTCAGTAAAGGTCAACATGTCCCTAGAAAAACAATAAAAATTGTAATCATTGATTAATTAATGCCATGGAAATATTAAACATTGAAGCGAGATTAATCGATTTTTTGGACATCCATATCAGAGTGAACCTACAATAGTACCAAAATAATGTATGCACTTTAGGTGTTATGTTATTGAAAGAGAAAGGAACAAATACTATGTGAATTATTTGCCTGCATTAATAATGCTAATACTAGTAATAACATTATTTTTTAACATTTTAATGTTCTAGTTTTTAATGAATTTTGAGTTGAAATGCACTACCAATCTGAAAATTATGTCTTACTCGAGTCTAGGCACATTGTGGTCATCGATGTAAACTCGACGGACATTGTTGAAAAATAAAGTCTCATCATAATCTCGTTCACCTGAAATAAGAATACAAATAAAAACACATAAACAGTAGAAATAGAAAAATTATATATTAGTAGGAAATCTATTTGTCAATTTGAGTATATTTGTCTCGACCATAAATTACAAATAATTTTGAAATAATATGCAAGAAAAGATATCGCAATATTGACAAACCAATATTAAGGTAAAACATTATTTTAGCAACATAATAATGGACCTATATAGTTGTTACTAGTTACTTACTACATAAGTTGTATATTCTGTAATGTTCAGGATGTTTGGTATTGAAAAATCTGGCAACTTCCTGAAAAATAAATGTAATTATTCTTTTAGAAAATTAAATACATATTTTTTAAATTTCTAATACATGTATATCTTCTTTCAAACAATTTATAGTCTTAAAAATCACTTTTTAATATTTCACATTTTGGTATTTTGAATGATGGATTAAAGAAGGTTAACTGTTTATTTAAAAGAAACTGGAGATACATAAGCAATTATTAAATACAATTAATATTCTTACCCTGATTGGATTTCTATAAAAAGCCATCACTCCTTTTGATGGGAAGGACATAGCTATGACCCGCTCTGAAAAAGATATACTAGTATACAACTGCATTGCCATGATACAGACAGTGCATCCCATCATGATCACATCAGTAGGGGGCTGCTCCTTTCTAGCTGTTCTGTCTGTACTTTCTGTCTGATGCATGCGCAGTTACCAAGGATCAACACAGCACAGTGTAACTGTGCATGCGTCGGACAGAAAGTACAG
>JAUTBV010073313.1:0-37903 GCA_032361325.1 Lepetodrilus fucensis
GAACATAGACCTATCAAATATATATCTGAATTTGAAGACAGTGACACACACATTGAACATAGACCTATCAAATATATATCTGAATTTGAAGACAGTGACACACACATTGAACATAGACCTATCAAATATATATCTGAATTTGAAGACAGTGACACACACATTGAACATAGACCTATCAAATATATTTCTGAATTTGAAGATAGTGACACCCACGTAGAACACAGGCCTATTGTGTATATTTCTGAAACTGACGACAAACATAGAAATATCCAACAAACATTAAGTGCAGATTCTAATCAAATTCACAGACAATTGAGACAAGAATTGGCAGGAACTGAACAAATTCCCATGTCACAAAACTATGCTGAAGATGACCATGATTTCCGTGAAATTAGTGCCATTGAACAATCCGAAGAATTCGAAATCATAGAAATGCCTGAGCAACCAGCTTCAACAATGTTGTCATATCCAATTACCCAAACCAGTGATCCGCCTTTACACAGCATTAGCAAATATGTGTCGGCAGAGTATGAAATTGCTGATCGGGAAAGCCTAGCCGAGTTTCTCGATGAAAGGGAGATAACTACATCTTCACAGGTACACCTGGCAGCCGAGGACAGCGACAGTGATTTTACCAGAGGTCAGAGGTCACTGGGTATATTTGGCGACAATTTGTCAGAAACTGATGAGGACGATGATAATGTTGTACATCGGAGCTTAATACAAAATGACAATCCGACATTGGATAAAACTGGGGTACTAGAAGATAATGAATCGTTATCAGAAAAAAATGACAACTTTGCGAGCCGTGATAACGCGACAGGTGATCATACAAGTGCTGTGGTGTCTTCAGATAAAAGTCAAAGCGGGACAGACTCTAGAACAATGTATTGCGATCAGAGTTTCGCGACAGTTCATATTGTATCGGCTGTCAATGAAGATATGGATTTATCCGAGACGGGAGGAAACGTACACATCAACAGTTCCATAGAGCAGTCTCAGGCTGTGACAGGCAAGGTCACAGACCAGTATACATCCCAGCAAGTTTACTACGAGGGCCAGAGAAAATCTCTTGAATCTCAGAAAACGGTAAATAGTGAAACCAGACCCACGGAGTCGACACTCGATACTGCAGCTGGGGTTGTATTTGATCAATTTAACATCGGGACTCAGAGAGATAATGAGCAAGGGAGGCTGACAGACGAAAAATCTCCTGATTGCTTCCAGAGTCCGAGACGGAGGCCAGACGGCCAGCTGGACATTCAGACACAGAAAACAGATGACCGGTCCGAAGACGTCGGTGAATCGGCCAGTACCAATGCCAAAACATCCGAGACGAAAACATCCCCAGTTAGAATGAACAGCGACAGGGGCAATGGAACAGAGGATGTAAACAAAACGGGGAATAAACATACCGATGGGGAAAACAAGACTGTTACTGCTATTGAAGTGAGGGGGGAAATTAGTGAGGATGCGTGGGAGGGGAAAGTCAGTGATAGTAGTTACACAGTAGTCACGAGAGTTGCCAAGACGGAATTAGGAAGGGGCGGGACGATAACACATGTGGTAGACAGTAGACTACAGGTAGACTCTCGACGCCCCACGGAGGATGTAAGCATTGACGCAGGCCACGGAGGAATCGGTAATCCCCAGGAATTATTAGAAACCGAAAATAGGGATTGTGGTCGGAGACCTGAGGCGAGCTTGTCAGATTCTGGCAGCAGCGCTGATTACAGGGATGAGAGTGTTTACTATGGAGTTGTAAACAACAGAGGGGGAAGTGTGGCGGATATTGAAATTGACAAAAACAGATCATCTGGAGAGAAATCTGGTGAACAGAGACCCGAGAACACAAATAGACGGGGCATAACTTGTGTCAGTGTTTGTGAAGGAGGTAATATTCTGGATGTGTTTAACATTGACGGACATCCGGGAAGTGAAAGTGGTACGTTGTCGCCTCAGATTGCCATTCAAATCGATAATAGGAATTCCAGGAGAACAGAAGATTCTGAGAAATCTGAAGAACTTTTTACGAGCGTGAGTGAAGATAAATACAGAAATAAGGTTACGGCAGAAGCATTTCCAGGTGAATCTCCGTCTGTCAGTCGTTATCACTCTCACTGGGACGAACCCGTTGAAAAGGGCATCGCCACGCAAGGGAACCGTAATGAACGTGATCTTTGCCAGTCTGATCTATCCACTGCCACTACCACTACTACTACAAACACAGAGGAAGAATTCAGAGACAATGTTAATCAGAGTGATGTGTCAGTGCTGAGACCCAGTGATCTCAACAATGCAGACCCAGGAGTCGGTCAACCGCAGAGACCCAGAGGTCGTTATGCGGATGATCCGCTGAATGCAACAGCTGGCTTCTTGGATAACGGTACAGCAGTAAATAACGAGAGCAGTAATCGTACACGTATTGGTGAATGTGTTGATGAGAGTTTAAGCTGGGGAACAGGCGATACACAGGGCGATAAACCTGGATATGTAGTAAGCAGTAGTCGAGAGTCGTCTGTTTGTGCAAAGCAGCCGTCTGCTAGTTTGAAGCAGCCGCAGGAACTGAGTGAAATTGACGGGACAAATTTCACTGACCAGCAGAATTTGAGTGAAATTGACGGGAGAAATATGACTGACCCGCAGAATTTGAGTGAAATGGATGAATTACGTTACACTGACAGAACAGAGGTGACTCTTCCTCAGGAGAAAAAGGCGATAATTCTGACAAAAGTCCAGTACAAAGTGAAGAAGATGACGAAGACCGTGACGAGGACAAACGTGGACGTGAAAAAAGTCCACAAACATTTTACTGGTGATTCGCTGGAACACGAACATTTGACCAAAGTCGAGCGGATGACGGTCGTAAGTCAGAAAACATGGAGCTCGACGGAATCTCTGGATCAGCCAGTCGAGGAAAACGTCAAAGTCTCATACCAGGCAACGTTTGACGCGACACGGGACAAGGATGGACACGAATTACCGTCCTCTCATTTTGAAACAACCTACGAGACAGTTCTACCAACGGATTTCATCAGGACGCCAGCTCTGACTGTCGAAACCGAGGACATCTTGGACCTGACCGGACCCGTTCAAGAAAAAATGTCACCCTCCCAAGTTTCATATTCCGGTTCTGAGGAACGAGTCGACATGGGGAGATCTCGTGTGATGGAATCTATTGATATCGGAAACACCAGTAGAATTGAAGACTCAGAAATTGAACTGAAACTATCAGAATTCGAAGGAGCATCGGAAATATCGGACGAATCGGTGTTTGCAGTTGGTTCTGAAAACGTGACAGTTTTATCTGATGGTAAACAAGTCTTAAGAAACATTACTTCTGTTCAAAACCAAGATACTAGAGTTAAAACTGCTGTTAAGAAACGATCAAAATTAAAGAAGAATGTGCCAAAAGACTCGAAAACCGTGTCTACAAATACAGAGTCGTGCGAGCCTCATGACGAGGTTGATTCAATCAGGAATCCCCAGCCGACCTACACCGACAGGATCGAGATCTTCTCTAACGCTAAATCTCCGAGAACGGTGAAGAAGATTCGCTGGACGACGGAGCGGAACTTCGTCGACGACAAACTGATATGTACCTTCTATGAAGATGCCAGTAGGCCCGAAGAGGACAACGCTATCTACATACTGGAGGACAATATCCACGTCAAGTCCATGGACAGGCTGGAAGAATTTGTAACTTTGCCGTGCAGAACGTCTTTTAAAATGCATGTGCACTTCCCCGTGAAGAAGCCAATTTGGACGTACGATCTGGCCAGTCTGAGGGTGGTCAATCGTGATGAAAGATATCAGACGGAAAACAGCAGTGAAAGTGGATCTAAAATCAGTGATGAAACACATCAAACAGAAAATCTCAGTGAAAGTGGATCTAAAACCAGAGATGAAATTCATCAAACAGAAAATCTCAGTGAAAGTGGAAATATAACCAGCAGGAGAGACATGGCTATTAAGCCTGACAGAGTTGTCTCCCCTGATCATACAAGCCTCAGTGAAACTGTAAACATAACAAACCAGCATGAGTGCAGTGGTACAGATACAGAAAGTGTTGACATTCTAAACACACCAACGAATAATACCCAGATAAGTAATCTCATGCATAATCGATCTGAAATTGCGACAAACGTGCAAGATTTGACAGTGATAAAACATGCAGCAGCTACACGGACATCCGATACCGTTGACGGTACACCCAGTAATGAGAGAACTGAGAAACAGGATTCAGGAAATGATTTCAGTGTAGGGAGTTTACCCAGTACAAATGATAGTAAACAGGAGGCTATGACTGGCGAATGCAGTGCTGAGAGCAGGCATGTGGAAACTGATACTGTTGATAGGGTCACAGCAGCTGAGTATCCGGAAAGTTATCACACAGACTGGGGGGAGGAGAAACGTGATTATGATGCAGATATTTTTTTAGGTGGTGGCTCGAATGAACTAGGTAATAATGACGTCAATGCCGTAGATAAAGTGTCTGATTCTTCAGAAATCCGTGACCAAACTGACGAAATATTACTTAAAAGTGATGAAATTTCTCGAACATCGGAAATGTCTCCGAGAACCGCCGTTAAAACTAGAATTCAATCCGGTGGAGAAATGCAAGCCGGCGGAGAAATGCAAGCCGGGGTGTCGTGTTCGGATGTTGATACACGGATATGTGACAACGACGACATACCGCGGGGCAAATTGGTAGCGACAGATGTCGGGATATATAGTGCTGACAGACAACGTGATTTATCAGAAGCATCTGAGACTGTTTTAGAGTACCGTTATCCTGAGGCAGTGGGTAATCTCCATGAGCAGGATGATGAGCAGTACTCCGCTGTGAGAGATAGGAACTGGGATGTGCCACACAGAGCCGATACTCTTCCTGCTCTTCCTGCGACAGTGACTGCCAGACTCCGTGATAGAGACACCAGTGTGAAGGACAGACCAGGTGATCTGACAGCCGACAGGGCTAATACCACCAGAGCTCATGTCCAGCCGACAGACACCCTGACAGTTACACGCATCTTGACATCCCACCCTTGTGAAGTGCCAGAGTTTATCTCTCCGAGTGGGAGACCAGATACTGTTGGAGTTAACGAGGAGGATACTGTTCTGATTTGTGACGATGAAACTAGTGGGTTAAGTACTGTTAGAAATAAGTCAGGTGCGACGAGGCAGGGTGATCATCCACGCGCGACAGAATCGGAGGAGGCGGGAGAAGACCGGGTGTATGAGAGTCGAGCAGGGATAGAACTATCCACCGATCCCGGAGCTGTGCGTGTGTTTACATCCAGCCCGCGCGGAGAGACTACTACGCAGGTCTACAGGTCAGGTGTAATAGCCCCGCACACTGTTATTGAAACAGGTGGGAATATTGACCCACACCGTGTCAAGGACCCGTCCACCCTCCATCAATCAATAGACTCTGCCGATGATAGATCGGCCCATACGGATCGCAGGGAGGTGGGAAAGTTAAATGCTGAAACAAACGTGGAAAGCGACGTCTGCTTGAAGTCAATTAATGCAGATGATGGAATGCTGATTACTGGACCCCGGTTACTGGATAACGGATCGGGCGATATCAGATATGCAAATGTGTTCTCGACTTCATCTGACGGTCATAAATATCCAACAAAGGGAAGTGTCGGCATTGTGAAAGTCGCAGGGACAATTGTTGGCAGTGCGTCTGAGCCACGCGTCGTCGAGAGACCAGTGACAGTGACGGGAGATCTTAATGAAAGTGCCGAGGTCTCGATCCAGTCGGAGGATGAATCGTTAGATCACGACAGAGACAGTAAAATTGAAGAATTCTCACAGGCCTTCAGGAAGTATTCCGCCGAAGAGTTGCCGTTGCGACAGCGGCAATCCAGCGATGACTCGAAATCTGTGTTACGAGACAACAAGCCTACAAGTGTAAAGCCTACAAGTGTGAACACTGAGACCTCTGTGCAAATTAAACAGCCAGCTGAAATGTCGCAATTCGATTACGACGACTGGTCGCACAGCCAGTCTGCGCAGGAGCAGATCCGGATTAACAGGAGCACGGAAGACGGACTGAAATTCATCGAGGAGATTTCTCAAAGCTCGGGGTCCATATCGTTCCGACAGGAGGAAACGTCGTCAACCGACGACGTCAACCGCAGCATGTGCTCGGACCAGCTCGACCGTCTAGACTGGCTGGAGAGCCAGGTGAGCAACGACAGCTTTGACCAGTGGTCAGAGAACCGCCGGACGACTCATCGTGTCCTCGTCACGGGGCAGGTGGACTACAACAGCGACGCTGAGGAAAACAACAACAATTTCACGAAAGAAAGCGACTCCTCGTTTATTGATTCTGACGGCGCCGACCTCGATACATCGCGATACTCCACAACGGTCACCGGGCAATTACGCGAGAATGAGAGACCTATGTCTCCAATGTCGGCAGATGGGCGGACTTCTCGAGAACATATGTTCGGGGAGCTGAAAGAAGAGTGGCCAAATATGAAGTCACAAATGCTGTCTTCGGCTTCCAGTGACGGGTATTTTTCCTCGGCAAACGAACAGATGAGCAGTGAGTTCAGACATAACGTTACGTTCGATACAATCCGGAGTTTCTCGTCCACATCCAGCGACGGATATCAGTCGTTTGCCAGCGACCATATGACCGGGGAATTGCGACACCCGCCACACTACGAGTGCCATATGCATCCAACGTCCCCGGAACAGCAGGAGATCGAGGATATCGACGAAGACTTGAAGGCGACGATTCGCGAGTTTGAAAATTGGAGCGTGCAGCTTTCTACAGAAGACCGTCAGAACATTGATCAAGCCAAATCATTTACGTCTGTTGACCAACAAGTTAAGGTGATCTCGCCAGATACTGATGCACGTATGAGTGGTCAATTCTATTCATCTTCCGCTGAAAATGTTCATGGTCGGAATACCGTAAGGCCAAAATCGTTCCCTACAACGGAGGACTCTAATGTGAGAACTAGTCATAATCTCGCCAAAGTGAAAATCGGGAAGTACACTTCCACCAGTGAAAGTACGGTCGAAAGGAAACTCGGCAAGTTGACTTTAATCTCGGAAAATTCATCTGGTCAAGTGATTGATCGCTTGCCCCGGGACGAGACTGAGATATCTGTCAAATCTCAATCCGAACGTGATGATCAGTGGACACGTGATGGACAGACAAGTGGTCTTGACAGACAGACACATGATCGGTCAACCGAAGATTCCGACATAGTGGTCAAACACTTGGGACGGTCATCGACAATATCGTCCTACCAACCCGGAACATCGACGTTGGTGAGAAGTCAGCATGTTACTAGAACTGAGACGCGCACATCCACCGAGAATGTGAGACATACGTCTCATAGTGTGATAGACACTTCCAGTGATGTGACTGACAGATTGAGTGATCATGCGACTTGCGCATCCAGTGATCATGCGACTAACAGATCGAGTGACAATGTGGTCAGAACATCTAGTGATCATGTGACTAGCATATCCAGTGATCATGTGACTAACAGATCGAGTGATCATTTGACTAACAGATCGAGTGACAATGTGATCCGAACATCGAGTGATCATGTGACTAACAGATCTAGTGACAATGTGATCCGCACATCTAGTGATCATGTGACTAGCATATCCAGTGATCATGTGACAAGTCCATCCAGTGATCATGCGACTTATAAATCAAGTGAGCGTGTGATTCACACTTCGGGCAATGTTGTGACTAATCGATCCAGCGAGCACGTGACACAGACATTCACCGATCTAGCGACTCTCAATGTGCACAAACTGAAACCCTCATCTGCGTCTCCATCAATTGGGACATCACGCTCGTCTCCGTCAGCCGCTGCGGGCGAGTTCAGTTCCAAGACTAGGACCGTCGCCTCCTACGAGCGAGAGACGTACGAGAACGTGCCGCCGGCTGTCAGCGAGGAGGTGCGAGAGGACTTGCTACACCACGCCCATGGATACTTCGCCTCGTCGGTCAGCGTGACGCTCAGCCGGACCTGGAAGGAGTTCGAGAAGCTGTGGCACAGCGTGGACGACTCGTCCTGGAGTGGCGTCCTGTATCCGTTCATGTACACGTTCGTGTTCCAGAAGTCCGTCGGCGGGGACGGAGAGAGGAGCCAGGTGGACAGGATGAGCCAGTTCGAGAGGCTGTACCCCCTGTTGCTGATCGAGGATGTGGAGCGCTGCCAGAACCACGTCTGCTCCGCGCTGTACGGCGAGGAGTACCGCACGCAGCGGAAGGCGCAAAAGTACTTTCTACGCGGATTTACCAAGGACATCCCGAGTCTGTGGCACACGAAGCGGCGGCAGTCGCTGATGCCGCTGTGCGAGATTCCCGAGGAGAGGATCGTGTCGTTCGACAACAGCGACAGTGTGCTGCTGCCCACGTGTCACTCCACGACCATCCACCCGTCGCTCGTGTCGTTCAGATCCGTGTCCAAAACACAGTTTCATAGATTCGCCTCAGAGGGCGATGGTGTCGATTCTCGGTCAGGGTCAGGGTCGCCAGCGGGAGATAACTCCATGGATCTAAGAGGAGATAACTCTGATCACACCTTGCAGTACATCTGCCAGGGAGACGTATCCGACCCGACCATAATGCTGTCGAAGAGACTCAGAGACCTGGGGAAGGACGAGAAGGACACAGATATACTGGACGATGTCCTACTTCGAGGACTCAGACACTATCACCGCAAATTCATTCGGTTACATCAAAGTGTCAAAGGTGAAGTCCGGAAGGTGAAGGTCAGGAGACAACTATTCCCTTCCCGGACTGAGACAATCTACGAGGAGGAAGAGGACGAGAAATGTGTGAATTAGAATGTGTACGATTGAATTAACGTGGATTAGAATGTGTACGATTGAAATAACATGGATTGAAATGTATAAAATTGAACTATATGGATTAGAATATGTACAATTGAAATACATGAATTACAATGTTGAAATGCCATATTACAAACCTTTACATAGAAAAAGAACTGAATTTGTTCTCAAATACTATGACATTATTAGTTAAAAATGACTGGAAATGTCCACAAATATTGCAAATTTGCTCGATCTACATAGATCTGAAAGGAATTTCAGATACTGATTATATTTTATTATTCAGAATAGAATTTCAAAGTACTACCGGTAATTAAAAAGATAATAAGGAATTTACTTATTTTGTGAATTCACAAGTTTAATAATTTCTTCCATAAATAAATAAAATTAAAACAACAACAAAAGCAGAATTATTATTACAAATTTTACAAATATTACAAATTTAGTAAATGTCCTGTAACATATATTCTGAAAATGGATGGGCAGCACTAAACGTTACAAGTTCTTTACGCAACAAACACACGCACACACACACACACAGAAAAGGATAGAAATTAGGAAGATTATTGGAATTTTGCTAACAGCTGGTCAACCTGATCAATATTTCTATTTACAAACTGGGTCAGCGCAAATCCTCTCATGACTTAAAAATAGAACAAAACAGCAATCAGTTCAAGCGCCAGTGCAATGTTATACGGACATTTGTTTGATTTCCCTTAAGAACACATCTAGAGCACAGCTCTTGTATTAATACTTGTACTATTATTATTAATAATTATACTTGTATTAATACTTGTACTATTATTATTAATAATTATACTTGTATTAATACCCAAGGTATCACTAAATTCTGTGTAATGCTACAAATCTTTAGTACAGTTATTACATTTTTTCAAATTAATCAAAGAATTATTTATATTATTTTTATCATGGATGCGGACAGTTCTTCTTAGAACTGTGCTACAAAAATTAGAATATTATTAGCCGATGGATGCTTCCGTGGTCAATATTAATTACAGTACCGCAGATGATGTCAAAGCTAATCTGGCAACGAGGTGTTTGTGATAAGCTACATTACCAGACCCCATTCAGAAATTACATGTGATAAATTCACCACGTGTGATAAACACGCCACTGGTTGGAGGGGCTAGGATAGATTACTTAACGTAATTTAGCCATGATTGCCAGATGTAAAGATGTTGATCTAATTCCATTCCAGTAAGTTTAACACCGTGGATATGTAATGACACGTAGAATACGTAATGACAAGCAGGATATGTAATTAAGCATAGGATATGTAGGAAAATGTATGATAATCAGCGTTTATTCGTGTTGACGGATAAGCAGAAACGGAACGGCTGTATCAATTAAGCATGAAGAAAAATCCTTTAATGATAGCCAGGGCCGACTGAGATGTTGATGCTCAGATTTAGGAACTTTGCCAAAATATCAGTGATATGTTGCCAAAATGTCAGCTGTTTTGAATTACAAGTTTGTTTACATGTACTGTGGCTTGATTTCAGAGGATGAGTTGTTATAAGTATAAAATTATTTAAGTACTTTATGCTTGTAATGATTTTAATTCAATGTATATATAGATAATAATGGTAGTTGGCATTATTATTATCATAAGCAAATTCTTGCAGTACCAGTTAGCATTATCATTATCATAAACATTATCACCAAAGTATTTTTGGATTGAGTATAATTTTTAAATATGGATACTGGCATTTCCATATGGTACACATCATTAAAATGAAATACATATTTCTTGCAGATTTATGTCCAATGCGTGTAAAGGCTTTCAAATCTAAGACTCGAGTCCATCATGAACATCTATTTAATATATTGTATTCAAGATACATTTGAGAACTAATCTCATGATAACGACATAAATGCGTGCATTGTGAATGGATTATAATGAGAAACTCTAGATTGGCAGGGTCAGGCTACTTCTGTATTGACGTTGGCTTTAGTTACTGTCTGCTGGTAACAATAATGTGACTACGTGGTGACTGTGGTGACTATGTAGTGACTAAACGGGTACGTCCTATGTCCACTGAGCACATTTCTGGCTTAGTCACCACAAACTGTCCATTTGTATCTCATCGTCGGCGAACACTGAGGTCACGTCTGGAATTCACCCAAACTGTTCGAAATTTTGTGAATATATTTCTCGAGAAATTTACCTTTTCCTCACGAATCCTATTCAAAACTATCCATATCTAACACTGTCAACTAGCACTGAAATTACATTCAAATTGGCATTAAAGGGGTAAAGCAAGGACTGGCCAGCTCAGTCAGTATACTATGTCTGAGTGGGATATCATTGTACTATCTGCGACATGATATTCTAAGTGAACTAACACTATAAAAACTGGTGGAAATCCAGACAAAGTGGAGTAGTCAAGCAGTACATATGCATGCAAGTCATGATATTAGTGAAAGATTCTAGAAAATGACTTTAAACCCCAAACCAACCAACCAACCATCATTCAAATTGCAGTCCTAACTATTGATAATTGATCTAAACATATTTCTAGAACTTTATCTTTTTCTCGTCAATCATATTCAGAACATTGATTTCCTTAATCTTTTATCACACAGTATAAATTGTTTCTTTATTCCTTGATCTTGATTAATTTGTACAAGAGACATTATGTTATTCATCCTCTATAATGAGGATCTGCCAGGATGATGAATTTCCTGCATGGAAGCAGTGCCAAACTTGATGCCATAATTATGCCGTTAAAGTTCATTATCGTGATTATCTGAAGAAAAGGATGGAGCACTAGTACGATACTGAGAATAAGCTTATCTGATTACCATGCCACGAGCTATCAGTCAAAATATGTAATTAATATAATTACGTATGCGCCATCTGGCAGGACTAGAATATCTTAGAATATCGGCTGCCGTATCGACAGTAAACTGGTTCACAGTTGTGCACTTCAATAACACACAGACCGGCTGTTTGGTAAAGTGTAGCGACAGATAAGGGGAACCTGCTTGATGCAGTGATGTGAAAAATGTTGATATTGTTCATATTAAAATGTGAAAAATATGTGGGTATTCTTTACATGTTTTCTATGTGTAAACCTCTAAACATATATGTGCCAACGTAGATGAAATTTGATGTATGTTATGAATATGGGAAAGCATTATGACTTTATGTAAGATATTTGTATAATGAAACTCAATGTATGTTGTAAATCTGGGAAACTGTTGACAAGCATTATGTTACGTAAGATATTTGTATAATTTATTTATCATTTAAATTTTGAACGGTAGAATGTAAAATTATTGTTTCTTCTTTTCTGTAATACGTAGTAGTAGTCTTAATTAATTCATTTCTCATTTATTAACAAAAACTAACGAATTAGTCACCTGTGGCATTCATTAAAAGAAAAATTATCATCAAACGACAAACATATTTCATGCGCAGTAGGAAAATACACATAATTGTGATATATACGTACCTAATTGCTTTTGACCTTTAACCCTGTCACAGATGATAGAATGACTTTGTGTTGCTAATAGGCGGTATTGATTTTAGTTTCAACGGTTATCATATACAATGCGTGGACTACATAAAGAGATCAATTTGTGCCATTCAGATATATATATACATGTATATTCGGTTGTTCATACTGGTAGGTGTTACAGACTAGTAAATATGTCATGTAAGTGTCATGTATGTATGGAGGATAGTAGTGTTAGAACCACAATGTAACATTGCAACCAATATTGGTGCTACATTCTATGTCATAATACTGTAGATGAAAACAGTTATATATGTTTTGTACATGTTTTACTGGTGACTTTTGTAATAATGATAATACTATACAGATGTTGTGCCTGTCTTATGGTATATATTTCATATATTTATAACTGTATGAATGGAAGAATTTGGATTGAATCTTGTATAAATATGTTTCACTGTAGTATCCATTCATGAATTACAATTACTAGAACAAATGTAAATTTTAGAGAATATTTTATGATTCAGTATTAATTTGTACTCAAATCATCCAAAATGATATTGTAACATGTAAATGTATACACAGATAACATCACAAAATGAACAACAATTTATCAGGTTACGAACTTTAATATGTTTTTTTACATATTGTCTAACAGAGCGTGAAGCTATTGTACGAATTTATAGGAATTCTGTAACTATTTATTTGGTTCAGTCGCGCGTACGGGGAATTCAGTGCCGTCCTACAAACAGACAAGGCCGTAGTACCTGAATATTTTACAAGCGTGGGCTTATTGTGACCTGGGTTAAGGATGGCGTTCGGTATCTCACAATACGTATCACCGCGATGTCGCTGAATACTGTTATTGTGTTTTCGCATTTGTATAGTCTAACAAGATAGCCACTTGACACCATGTTCGGATTTTCTGGCCTATCTATCTTGTAGTCAGGTAGATGTAAGATCTGTCTCACCTGAAGATAATATCTGTTATTAAGATGTGTCAAGTAGTACGGCTGTGGTACGCTGGATATACAGATACGGATAACATGTTAATGTGATAATTTTCTCTTTGTTAGGAAGTTGTGTATAACAGTCTGTTAGAATTTCTAACTTAGGTTTTTAGATGCTAATTATAGTTGCTAAATCGATTTTTTTAAATTATTTAAATTACCTTTTAGAGAAAGAAAATATAATAATGTTCCTTTTCTTATATTAAAAACAAACAAACAAATTTTCATCACAAATGGGTGAAAGATTCCCGCATCAACGTTAAACTCCATACTCACTTAAGCAAATTTATGTTGATCAGTGCATTACAGAATTTAAAGTCATTTCAGTCAAAAAATCGCAAATTGGCTACCAACTTCATTTAATATTCTCTATTAAAATGTATTATTGAATTTTCATTGTTCTGTAAAACAGGTGAACTTTTGGGGACGAAACTCATTAATATTCTCTGTGTTAAAATGCATTATTGAATTTTCATTGTTCTGGAATACACATGAATTAATCGTCGGAAGGTGAATATAAATGTTTCCGTTCTGAATGGGAGAGAATCATGAATAATTCAGGACACGGTTGTAATGCATGGAGCAGCCGCTATTGTATTTCTAAACTAATTTAGCAGTCCGCTGTTACAATGTCTGAGAGATACGCTGGAGCCGATAGAACCGATGGAACCGATGGAACCCGCTGTTGGCCTCTGAGTACAATAGCGGTTCCACAGCTGTCTGTTTCCATCTGAGTCACTGATTCCGCCGATGTCTGCTGGTATTTCTAATCCATCATATTGAGATGCGTACACTTTACTACCGTAGTAGAAATGGCGATCATTACTATTGCTCTCGTTAACAATAGGACTTTTTCCTTTTCCTGTAAACCGTCACAAATAGGTTAAAGATTCCTGCAGCGACATTAAACTCCATATTCACTAACTCACTCACGTTTCCTGTAAGCGTTTTTTATTTATTGCTCTTGTTAACAATATGACTTTTTTTCCCCTTTCCTGTGAATCTTATTTCTTTGTTATTCTTTGTTTTTAGATATTATTTCAACACTGTTCAAATGTATTCTTTACATTCCATGAAGTTGGAGTTATTATCCTAGTCACTTCCTGTTCTGGATTAATCAACACTTGCTGCTTTCTTGGGGATATCTCGTTTCCTACTGCAGTCGGAGGGGTTAAATTAATATAGATTTTTTTAACCCTATTACTGTCGGATGCAAATGGAGATTCTCGACAGACCCGTGATTGTAGTTGATTCAGGAAGGAAAGGGTTAAGAGAATTTGTATCTGAATGCCACTTTGTTACTATTATATCATCTGTTTAGATCTGTTACTATTATATCATCTGTTTAGATCTGTTACTTATTAAATCATCTCAAATGCAGCAAAACACACAACTAATAAGGATCGAATCCCTACCTTGTTCTACACATATCCTCAGAAACTATTGAAAAAGTTCAGAAATACTTTCGGATTTTTCCGGGTTGGACCTTATTGTCATGGATACTGCTGTGTTTTCAACGATTATTTAGGTCAGTTTCGTTGTATTGTCCATTCGTGGTTCTGTATGTTTGTTCTGTCGACTGACCTTGCTGTTGTATCTAAGGGTTTTCCTTGCCAGTGTAAAATATTGACGATACATATAATACTATTAGGAAGAGTATTCTCTATATAGCTGTACACTGATATTTATATATACGTACTCTACACTTTGTTTGATTTGTTGACCATGTACAAATAAACCATAATATTGACCACTGAAATTACGTGTTAGTCTTCGTGTCGAAAACCTGAAGCTGTATTGACATAGATAATGGAGAATTGTTCGAAGATTGATTGCATGACATACATTCTAGGTTTCAAACTTACAATTTTTTCCAAGGAGCCATTTGTCTCCTGTATAGCAAGAAACACTTAAAATAAGTGAAATATTGGTTGCCAAATGCAAAATTAAGTGGCTCCCAAATTAGTTGCTAAATTGAGGCCTGAGAAATGGAAGTCTACACAATTCCTGTATAATTTATTTATTTATTATTTTGTTCCTATGCTTTTCAAATGATTTTATTTTATATTTGGATTGTCAGAATCCATGATTATTTTGTGAGAAAATAAAAATTCAAAAAATAAAATTTTAATTTTAATTTTAATTTTAGCTTCTAAGATTGGGTAGACTTCCATTTCTAATGAACACAACAGGACATCTTTGCAAGATCATTTGCTCCTGAGATTTAATTATTTTACCATGTTTCCTACGTGATCTTGAGAACTGCCATATAGCCTTGGTATAGTGGGACTGCTATCAAGCAGCATCTGGTAACAGCGTGTAACTACACATACATGGGCGGAGAGGATGTTATGAAAACAGTCCAAGATACACTGTGAACTACTGGTAGCTGATAGAAGTAGATGTCAGTGGATAGCGATAGAACTGGTGGCGATATTATGCTGTGTTAATGGAATTTGTTTATCATCAAACTTTACCCAGTAGGTAGCAAAATTAAAGACCTTATAGTTGTTGTTTTTTAAATTTATTCCTTCAAAGCTTCAGAAAATATGTTAAATTTTAACTTGTAATAGATCTATGCAGTTTTTCTTTCTTCATATAAATTGGAAATGCAAACATTCAAATTTAGAAGGCTTGAATTTAAAGGCATGGGTTGTTGTTTTCAGTTCCTATTTTTTTAAACATCAAAGTTGCAAAAGGTACATTCTTATAGATATATATATATAACTGGAAGGAGAATGTATACAATAGTCTTTCTTTTTGTAAAATTGTAACTGCAAATATTATTCCAATTTAGAAATCTCATAATTTAAAGGTATGATTTTAATTTTATTATTTTAAAATTATTATTATCAAAGTTTCAGAAAATAATTGTTATCTTTAACTCCCAAGAAAATACAAAATCTTTCTTCATGTACACTACAGAAATTAAAACATCCAAATTCAGAAAGCTTAAGTCAGATGTCCATAGCGATCGAGAACCTAACCGTGTCAGTTAACGACCTGACAGTAGGTTTCCCAGACCTCTGTAAGCCCAGCATTATTTCCCTGCAGGAGGTGCTTGTAATCCTAATGTAGCTATGGGCATCAGACTTCTGTAACACCAGGAACAGCTGGGGCCAAAGTACAGTAGAAGCAGCTTCTATCTAGGAGCCTAGTCTACCCTACAACACTGCAACACTCATCCCAGACTTTTTTAATGAGGAGTGATGATGGTGTTTGACTTTTTGAAGCAGTGTGTTGATAACTGTTTAAAAAAAATAAAGAAAAAAAATTAATAATATTAATATTAAATATTAATAATAATAATATCCATGTATAATGCTACATAGCATGCTCAAAGCACTACATTTATTATGAATCAGATGATTGATGGATGATGGTGTTTGACCTTTTTGAAGCAGTGTGTTGATAACTGTTTAAAAAAGAATTAAATGAAAGAATAATAATATTAATAATAATAATATCCATGTATAGTGCTACATAGCATGGTCAAAGCACTACATTTATTGTGAATCAGAGGTGTACTTTTCACCTCAACTCTAGGGAGGTATTTATTATCCAAGCTACTGTTTCAGTCACTAGAAGCCGTGATGAATGTGAAAGAATCTTGAAAGTGACTCTAAACTCCAATTACAAAAAAGAAAAAAGGGGGAGGGGGGGGGGGGAGGGGGATCAGGGTCAAGAAATATTATGGAGCCGTGATGGAGACTTTTTTAATGAGGAGTGATGATGGTGTTTGACCTTTTTGAAGCAATTGGAACACGTAGTTTGCTGTTGAATAATGGATTTGATGTGCTCAGGAAACTCTACCAGAATGTTGAGGGTGTGGCAAATATTATGTGAATATTTCTGTTAGTTATTATTATTGCTCATAATTATGTAATATACAGAAGTATATTTGGGAAAATCCTTAGTTTCATGCATCAGAATTCATTTTTTAAACTAATAATTAAAATAAATAATTTAAAAATATATAAATATGATTGTTTTGGTGTTTTTTTTTTGCTTTGCAAAATTGTTTGTACATTTAGGTGATGTTCCCTTGTTTTCGATTTTTAACCAGAAATCGTCCAGAATGAGGGCAAATCCGTGGTGGTGTCTGTTGTTCGGAAACGGAACGGATCTCAGGGCCACCGCAAAAACCTGCCCGGAAAAATCGGCCAGACTCGCAGAACCTCTTAGATAAGGGGAGGCAACTCAAACAGCCAACTGGTACGAATGCCAAAATAATGTATGGAATATCCAGTGATCCCCTTTACTGAAGTCAACTACAGTACTATTAATAAAACATTTACAATATTTTTCATTTGTAAAATTTATAAAATGCATGTAATCGGAACTATTCACTTTTGATGTAATTTTGATGTATAGGTTTTAAGTAATACAAATGCAGTTATCATCCTTGGTCAGTCAGTACCAGCCAGTTCTTGCAGGTTTACTGCAACATTCAATGCATCGGATGTTGCGGGTTTCCTCCTGCCGTAAAGTAACAAGCAATGAAATAAGTGGACAAATCTTTGAAAGCGTCTCTAAACACCAATAGTATAGTTTTTAAGTAATACTATTTTCCTGATAACTTTTAGTTTTTCTATGATACTATTTTCCTGATAACTTTTAGTTTTTCTATGATACTATTTTCCTGATAACGTTTAGTTTTTCTATGATAATATTTTCCTGATAACTTTTAGTTTTTCTATAATGACATTTCCTGATGACATTTTACAGCAAATAACATGGAAGTTGTGGCTGTAGCAGGACCTGGTGGTGACGTGAACCTGGCAGCTAAATACGACGATGTGGTCACACTCAGAATCAACCTCAGAGCCTGGAGCCCTGTGAGTATAGCACTGCACCTTCCAGCTACATTGTGAGTGCCTGGAATCAATGTTCGCGAAAGGATGCACTGTCTGTAGAGTGGCAATGCAGTTATCATCCTTGGTCTTGTCAGTACCAGCCGGTGCTCGTAGCTTTACTGCAACAATCAGCGCTACATATATTGCAGGTTTCCTCCTGCCATAAACAGACAAGTTGTGATATTAGGGAAAGATTCTAGAAAGCGACTGTAAAACCCAATTTAGAAGTAAAATAAAAAGAGTAGTAGTAGTAGTAGTAGTAGTAGTAGTAGTAGTAGTAGTAGTAGTAGTAGTAGTAGTATAGTTATTATTTATTATAATAATAGTTATTATCATTATTTATATTCACAGGTGAAGCTACTAAAAGAGATCTACACTGTCAAACTCATCGATGACGTATGTAAAGTATTACATATACTGTAGAGACATCGTCTTGATGAAATATTGATGAAAATTACACTCCCAACTAAATTTAAGCATAAAGAAATATTCATCAGGGTCCGTATTCTCGAAACTTCTCAGCTAAGAACTTTTCAGTGATAAAATATATCTGCAAAAATTAAAATGAGCAGAAAACCAGTTTGGCAAATTCTTAGTCCTTACGAACTTCTGTGGACTTACGAACTTCTTTGGACTTACGAACTTCTTTGGACTTATGAACTTCTTTGGACTTACGAACTTCTTTGGACTTATGAACTTCTTTGGACTTACGAACTTCTTTGGACTTACAAAGTTTCGAGACTACGGCTCCTGGTATTCTATTGTAAGGCAGATTTTTAGAGACAAATTTACATTATATTTTCTCACCTGTCCACTCATTTTAAAACCGACTAATAAGGAGATGAGAAGCATAAATATAAATATGAATGTACTTAAGAAGTGAGATCCCGTCTCACACAGACATATTTTTTCTCTGCAGTCTGCGGAGGACATATCTCACCAGTACATAGGGATGGAGGGCTACATGGAGAAGCTGCCTATGAACAAGAAGAAGTCCACGCTGCTGAACACCTGGAAGCGGCGTTTCTTTAAGGCCGAGAATGGCTGGCTATATTACTACGAGGTGTGTTTTATCATTTCTATGTCGATACTTACTTCTAAAACACACTCAAATAGTCCCACAATTCCCCCAGATATAGCCATCTATTCAAAACTTACGTTTTCCCTGCCTAGCCCCGAAAACACAAAATCTTTGACAACATAATTTTCTCATTTTTACTTTTATGTTCGGGAGCCAGTCAATGGTGGAAGTAATTTTAATATTTTAAAAATTATAAATATATATTTTTTAATTTGATCATCACTTAACATTAAAATTACACCTTTGACTTTGATTATGTTGGAACTTGTATATTTTTTTAATGTTATTTTGTTTCTAGTCGAACAACCGGGACAAACCGAGTGACACCGTTCAGCTTAATGGCGGCCGTATTGATGACAATGGCAACCGAATCCTGGGAATAGATGACGGGGCGAGAACTAGTCCATTATTATTGGAAATAAATGTATGAACAAATGTCTGTGACAGTATCTGTATATAGGTACTGGGAATATTCTTTATGATGGAAATTGATTAATTTTAGGCATTTGTTTTCTTATAAAAATACTTGCTGCATATGGATGAAACATCTCCGCTACGACATAAAACAATAACTCACTCACTCATTCACTCACTCACTCACACACTCAAAATAATAAGATGAAACATTTTTTATCCAAATATTTCACAAAAATACTTTTTACTCCCTCGACATTACATCGTCGGTCATTGTTTGCAGCGAGGGAAGTATCTGATGGTGCGATGTCCGACGGAGCGCGAGCACGGACAGTGGAAGCTTGCGCTGGAATCGCAGATCGTCGACAACACCCGCGCCAGCTACATCCGCCCCACCCTGAAGGCCGCCCACCCTCACCCCCACAAGGTGGTCATTGCAGGCTTGTTTGTGTACACACGTTATTGTTGATGATGGGTGGACGGGTAAATAGTGTTTACGACTCTTTGTCTCTGCATGCTGACTGGCATCGTGGCATGGAGTGCTGAGCGTGACCGCTTTAACCCTCTCCATACTGGAGTCAACCGGAAATGTCCGATTAACCCTTTCCCTGATGAAGGCAACCAGATATGCTGTAAGGAGCAGTGCCGGTGCCTATTCCAGCAGGGAGAGGGTTAAGCTGTGCCTGTGTCTTAATACAGCAGGGATAGGGTTAACCTCATCACTGCTAGGCTAGTAAGTCGCTGGTGTATAGGGCATCTGTGGTTGGCTTGCATTGAGAGGGTTAATCTTTTTTAATCACGTCTCTACTGGAAGTAAATTGCAGATGTACTGTTGTTGTGATTGGTGTGGCATGGTAAGGGTTAAAATTAATGTAAATTGTTTGTCAGTTTGTAGGTAGTGTAAATATAGGTGGATACTCCTATTGTTTTCAGTGCATTAGCACAAGCTTTGTGAACAGGTCCTAAATAGATCCTAACAAGCTTGTGGTAGTAATCACAGTATTGTTATAAGCAATAAGGAAATGTGGAATGTGCATGTTATGATGTATCTATAGTAAATACATTTTACTTAATTAATATACTTATTAATTCTATTATGGTAATTTTAGAAAAATAATCTAAGAAAACTTGTTGCAAAACCTCAGATTTTCTTTACTTTTATCAATATAGGATAACATTGATATTTTTTTTTAAAACATCCTTTTTTCTATTGATTGTTTTGATACAGCATGGCAGAAATAGTTAGTTTTAACTTTTATATATCATTAGAACATATGTAAGCTGAAGCAATATATCCTGCATGAAAACTCAAATAAAATCAAATGCATTTAATTTGATCAACATCAATTCAGTTCTTTTAGGTGGTAAATGTTTCATTTAGACTTCGGAATGGTTTGCTATTCATCAACAATTGCAGGGTTTTTTCCCCCTCTATAACATTCCTATTGCTCTCTCTTCCTACAGAACATTATCGTCATCGACCTCGGCAGCACGTCCATACGAGCCGGGATCCTAGGAGATCAACGTGAGTTTAGCGAGCATCTGTTGACACGCTACACAAACAGCCAAAATGGCCCCCCCTCTGTGTGCACAGTGAATTGCTTTTGTGTCTGTGAAACGTGTGGAACAGAAACGTTAATCGAGTTGTTTCATTGGAGACACGGCACATGCGTAACAGTTGCATTAGTTACGTTGTTGAGTGGTGTTATTTGTGTAGGATGGATTGTTCCATTAGTGTCCAGGGTATCGTTTCTTAAAGCTCCCATATCTACTATGAGAGCTTTGAGAAATGATACCCAGAGATGTGTTTCATTATAGATTCGTACTGTAATACTGCCCAGAAGTTTATGGGCATGGTTTTAACTGTAGCAGGAAGTGATGTAATCCTTGATTTAGGCTCTGACTACCTATACAATTTTTTATTTTTTAATGCAGGCCAGGGTATTGTTTCTCGAAGCTCGCATATCCACTATGAGAACTCTCGTAAGTGCACGATCCCCATGTATGAGAGATCGCTACGAGTCGTTATGGTCTTGTAGTAGATATGAGAGCATTAAGAAACGATACCCTGGAATATAACATTTAGTTTTCTCATGTTGAAATGTTGCACAGACATATACCACACATTCGCAGACATTTAAAATTTTAAACGTTGCTTCCATTAATTTATTAGAATTTTTGTGTGTTTTGTTTTCAAATTCAATAGCTATTCACTGCTAAGTTTACTTATGATTCAGTGTGCGGTAGGAGATAAAAAGAAAAATTACACAAAAATGCAAACGACCATCTCCTCAGAAAGCACATCAAGGAGATAATTCATCATCCTACTCCTAGCTATGAATGCCTTTTTATCTAACTGATTTTCATTCTGTTTAAAGTTTTGTGGACTTTTACTAAATAGCCAAAGTTGTTACTTTATACACTTCTAACCACGTCAGGGGAGATAATTCATCATCCCAGTCGTGAACGCTTCATATTTAACTGTGATTTTCATTCCATTTAAAGTTTTGTGTGCTTGTAGCAATAATTCTAACGCTATATTTTACTAAATAACCATTGTTGCTTTATTACCTTGCAGCAAGCCTGCCATCACTGTTCTTCCCGAGCGTGGTAGCGACGCACAAGAAGACCGATGAGCTAGTTGTTGGTATTGACGCCTACCATCCTAACGTCCGCCATGAGTCCATTGTCTCCCATCCTATCAGCCCCTCCAACAAAGTAGACAAGGTGAGCGAGTCCCTATTGCTTATGTATATGATGTCCCTCATCTTCTTTGTTATTTAAGATGCAATTTCAAATTGTTGTTGTAGCAAATAAATTCAAGTCTTGTATGTTGTCCGATTTTTTTTTCTCAACTAAATCATGATGATTTAATTCTTTGTCAAATTTCCTATAAATCTGGATATAAGACAACATGTTGTAAATATATTTATAATTATGTTATAAATTGTTTAATTATTTAAAAGAAATTTTATTCTTTCGTATTTCTTTTTCAAATTTCAAGTAATTCTCATTTGAAAGTTTATTTGAAACGTAACACTTTTCTATTTAGAGAATATTATATATAGATCCATATTTGCTTTCTATTATGATACTTAGAAATAATATTCCTGTATATAGCCTAACAATATAACCTAATAATATATTGGCCACATTATATATCTCCATCATATATTTGTAGTCATCGCCGATACTAATTTTTCATCATATAGATTTTAATACTAATAATCATCAATGACTCTCTCATAAACATGCACATTGGGTCGGTAGCTAATAATTCTACATCTAGTCATGTTTCCCTCTTGGGCTATTGGTGGATTGTCTCCCCCTTAGTATTCAACTCCATCCATTAATTAATCCATATACATTAAACCCAAACACTGTTCTGTAGGTCTCTCCAACATTACAAGGGTTAATTTTGATTTCGCTTCCGCTGCATGGATGTTTAGAATGGCTGTTCACTCTTCACAATGGTTATCTCCCCTTCACTGGTGTCGTGACCTTAACTAATCGTAATAATCTGCGAAAGATTTTATTTGGCATAGAGATTGCATGATCTTGGATATCGGGCAAATAACTATCTTCACATCACAGCTTGAACTTTTGTCACAATTTGGGAAATATTACCCCTCCTTGAAAATTAATTCTGACTAACCGAAATTAAAACGTGAATTCATGTAAAAGTAAAGAATTAAAATATGAATCCATACAAAAATTAAGAATTAATTTATTAATTCATTTAGAAATTAATAATTGAGATATGAATTCATATAGAAAAATATGAATTCATTTAGAAATTAAGAATTAAGATATGAATTCATATATAAATTAAGAATTAAGATATTAATTCATATAGAAGTAAAAGAATTAAAATATGAATTCATATAGAAATTATGAATTAAAATATGAATTCATATTCAAATTAAAAATAAATATATGAATTCGTCATTAACAAACTAGATTTGTTATCTCTAGCTGTCTAGTTACTCAGGTGTGTTATCAGTTTAGTGTTATGAATCGGAGGTGTTACTGTGAGTGTTATTTAGTGTCATGCTAGATTTTCTTTTGTTCATTTGTTGTGTTTCTGTGTTTCTTTGTAGGATCACTGTGTTCTGCCTGTAAGTTGCATGTCGGTCATCGCCCAATCATCACCCAATCATCATCCAATCATCACTCATCACTCAGATGGGTTGTATTTATGCATATCAAATGATGCACACATTTTCATTTCCTTCAGTATCACGATTATCCATCACATTTTCACTGAAATTAATTTCAATATTGTATTCAATAATCTGTTTGAATATACACACACTCTGTTCTTTCCACTAAATTTTAAGCATTTCCTGGTTAAATATATTGGGAGCACCATTCATGGCTGAAAAAAACATTGGCAAGTGTTGTTTAATACCAACTTGCTACCCTTCATGATTCAGTCAAGTCAAAGGGCAGTGGTGGGTATTTTACGACCACTTCAATGGAATTAAATGTGCGCAGTATTTGTAAGTAAAATCATTACAATACTGAAATGTTATCCTTCAGCTGAGAAATATTGATATGAATGTTCTTCCTCTTCTTTGACTGTCAAATCACAAATCTACCTGTGTTGAGATGCACCTCACTTTGGTGTGGACTGGACTCACAAATATATATTTATATATTGCATGTTTGCAGTGGCATTGTTTTACAGGTACCTTACCCTCAAGATCCAGATACAAATTAAGGAATATTTAATGTAATATGAGAACTTCTCTCTTAATAATTTTAATAATATAAAAAGAATTAAAACTATTGAAAGCTGGTTAAAACCCAAATTTAAAAACAATAAATAAATACAATAATTTGAAATATATACGGTACAGTGTAGATAATTTTTCAATAATGCTTTCTATGTCATTGTCTCTATTTTTGTATTGTATTGAAATTTGAAAGTAAATAAGTCACTTTCCAGTAAGTATATTGTCAATATACAGAGGGGAAAGTGTTTATAGGTGTGTGTGTGTGCATTGTAGATTTTCCATTTATGTTTCAGTTCAACATTGATAGCAAGCAGATGCCAGCTGTATTTCAGAAGATATTCCGGGAGCTGGGAGTGAACCCTTCACAATACATGGTGAGTAGTGAAATCTGTATCAGTTTATATGCCTTTAACCCTTAGGCTGCAAAATTAATTTGACGTCATGTCGTCGGAGCCATCGTAAACTGCAGTCCATGTACTTAAAGTTTAGTATCTATATAACTATTAGGGGCAATCTCATAAAATTGCATTGCTGATAGAAATAGGAAACTTGAAAATGTAAAAATAAATGTAAATACATTAGAAAATTGGTTAACATAGTAACCAGTTGGTATCAAATTAGGAAAATTCAGTATATTTCGTTATATTATTTTATATATTCACTATATATTTTATATAAAACTGCCTCACAATTTAGTCGCCTTCGTGTTCCTCCAGGTAATTCTGAGCACGCCCCAGATCTAGGGTTAGGATTAACAATATTAAAATATTTAAAATAAAATAAAAATATAATACTGCAGCAGCCGGTATGAGATTACCTGTAAATGACGTATCGTCTTCGTGTTCCTCCAGGTGATGCTGAGCACGCCCCAGAGCCTGGGGGACAACCTGAGGACCAGTCTGATGGAGCTGCTGGTGACACAGTTGGGGGTGGCAGGACTGTGCATGGTGCAGCAGTCTCTACTGGCGCTCTACTCGTACAACGCCACCTCCGGCATCATCGTGGACATCGGCGAGCGCATCGAGATCCTGCCAATATTCGACGGTCAGTTCTAGTTCCAGCAGTCTCTGTTGACTTGCCTTGTCTGTTGTAGCGCCCTGAATGGCAGCTTGGGTTGTATACTCCATAGGGAGTTGAGAAGGAAATGAGTGCATGCAGATCCATTGACCAGGGTAATAATGTAGCGCCATGAGCCTGCTTTCGAGCGTGGATTTGGCGAAATATAAATGTTCACATTTTTTATCTTTATTATTATTAAGTGTATGCTGATCGAGGGTAGGATGGCGCGACTCTCGTACGGAGCTCAGAAGGTTCAGTCATGATTTCAGAATGCTAAACTGTATATGTATGGTGTGTCTATACAGGCGTGCTGATCGAGGGAGGGATGGCGTGAATCTCGTACGGAGCTCAGAAGGTTCAGTCATGATTTCAGAATGCTAAACTGTATGTATATGATGTGTCTATACAGGCGTGCTGATCGAGGGAGGGATGGCGCGACTCCCGTACGGAGCTCAGAAGGTTCAGGACACACTGCTGCTGTCTCTGCTGGCCAACAACTACAGGTTCTCGTCCGAGGTGGAGCGCATCCTAGTCAGATACATCATGGAGCAGGTGGGTGTCCAGCTTGAGTCGGCATCTCATTGTGTTTTGAAGTGGGTGGTAAATACTGGTAGTTATTTCGAGTGTTCACGGGTGATGCCATGTCATGTTGGTCTGCAAGATTCCACATTTCCTGAGGCACAGCACTATCCAGTGTTATTATTATGTCATGTATGTTTCTGCTTCACAGAGCTGCTATGTTGCACTGAACTACAAGGAGGAGCTGCAGAGATGTGCCACGTCCGCCGACGCCATCAAGGCCACCGTCAACATTGACCGCTTTGACCTCCCCAGCCAGAGCTACAGGTGTGTGAACACTGGGGGGCTGCTCCTTTCTAGCTGTTCTGTCTGTACTAATAATCATCAATGACTTTCCCATTAACATGCACATTGGGTCGGTAGCTAATAATTCTACATCTTGTCACGTGTCACTCTTGGGCTATTGCTGGGGGGCGGGATGTAGCGCAGTGGTAAAACGTTGGACTTCGGAGTCAAAGGTTCCAGGTTCAAATCCCGTCCCGGGGGCCCGGCATCAATGTTCGCGAAAGTTACCTTTCTGACGCGATATTGATAGGATGCACTGACTGTAGAGTGGCAATGCAGTTATCATCCTTGGTCTTGTCAGTACCAGCCGGTGCTCGCAGGTTTACTGCAACATTTAGCGCTCCGGATGTTGTGGATTTCCTCCTGCCCTAAAACTGACAAGTCCTGATATTAGTGAAAGATTCTAGAAAGCGACTTTAAACCCCAATACAAAAATAATTTTAAATGGCTATTGGTGAATTATCTCCCCCTTAGTATTCAACACCATGCATTAATTAATCCCTATACATTAAACCCTAACACTGTTCTGTAGGTGCCTCCAAGGTAGTGCTCCTTTCTAGCTGTTCTAGCTGTACTTTCTGTCCGAAGCATACACAATTACCAAGGATCAACATCACACAGTGTAATTACGCATGCTAGAAAGGAGCACTACCCTTGTCTCCAGGATGAGCTTCACTGTGCTTTGTTACTTTATTACTATATTACATCCATTAGCTCTATATGTTAGTATCTGTTGTACATATGAGCATGCATTCATACTGGAAGAGGTTCCAGAAATGACAAATTCTATTTTACTAGAATAAAATCGACACATTCTATTCAACTGGGAGATTCTCTAGAACTGACACATTTCCATTCCCTCCCTCCAGGAGTGTGACCCACGACGACTCCCGGTTCCGGAGTCCGGAGGGTCTGTTTGACACGGACATGTGGGAGATGGATTTCCCCAACCTCCACAAGCTGGTGTTCCAGGCCATCCAGACCTGCCCCATGGACAGCCGGAGGAGGATGTTCAGGTTGGTACTGACGGCGACCTTCTGTGAGGGGAGACCACTCATGACTGGTCGACCTTCTGTCAGGGGAGACCACTCATGACTGGTCAACCTTCTGTCAGGGGAGACCACTCATGACTGGTTGACCTTTTGTCAGGGGAAACCACTCATGATTGGTCAACCTTGTCAGGGGAGACCACTAATGACTGGTTGACCTGTCAGGGGAGACCACTCATGACTAGTCAACCTTCTGTCAGGGGAGACCACTCATAACTGGTCAACCTTCTATCAGGGGAGACCATTCATGACTGGTTGACTTTCTGTCAGGGGAGACCACTCAAGACTGTGGGCAACCTGTCAGGGGAGATCACTCATGTCCAGTACAACTAAACCAATTTGTTGTTTGACAAAACCATACCTTATTCATCAGTAGTCAGTCGGTCTACCAAAGGAGACAATTTATGTTTATGATTGTGAACCAGATTACAAAATAAATCCAAATCTCGAAACTCTTGTGTGGTTTGACTCTTCTGAAGATGGAAGACTTCTGAAAGAGAGACTTGTCTTTCACGTGTGCGATTTGATTCTTCCACTAGATATCTGGAAGATACAGACAATTTTCCTAGAATAGAAAATATGAAAAATATTGAAAAGTCATGAGATAACTCCGCTTCTATATAAGACTTTAAATAGGAGGACAAATCGCACATGGCTCTGGTCTGTTTTCACCTACCTAAGTGAATGTCAGGGATGATATATATTAGCCAATGCTGAATTATATTATTTTGATTTATGGTTCTAATTGAGTACCTTTCAAGGTCAAATTCAATGATGCGCATCATTTATGATTTCGGTAGAGTGTTACTCACAACAAATGTACATATGTGTAAATGACATGAATTTTTATTCATCTTTTCTATCTCTCCACCTGACTGTAGGTCTGTGTATCTGAGCGGAGGTGTGACGATGTTGCCAGGGTTTGCCGACAGACTCCAACATGAACTGTGTAAACTGGTGCCAGCGGGTGTTCCTGTAGAGGTGAGTAGTAGAGAAATCTTGTGAACTCTCCTCAACACTCGTGAGTAACCCTCTGCACAATGCATTCAATGTCTGCAAAATGTTAGCCTCGAGTGCAAGAGCATTCTTCGCTGTTCGCACCATTGGGGGCTGCTCCTTTTTAGCTGTTCTGTCTGTACTTTCTGTCCGACGCATGCACAGTTACACTGTGTGGTGTTGATCCTTGGTAACTGCTCATGCGTCGGACAGAAAGTACAGACAGAACAGCTAGAAAGGAGCAGCCCCCAGTTCTCTGGGAGCCTTACAGAGTTGCTTCCCTTAGACTACTATTGACCAATTATTTGTTTATGTATGTTGAATACTTTATATAGTGGTACCATTAACTATGACCTATTTGTTTGTGGAAGGAAGTGTATGACATCAAAATTTAACAAACATAATGTCAGCAATTGTCTTGACATGGGCTTATGATGATAGTGTCTTCTATAAAAATGTTATTGTCGGTATTATATTAACACTGGACAAACATGCAAGCCACTGAATTACATATACAGTAGACCTCGCATATAAGGTACTAGTACTCATTGGGACCGGCTATTTTTGTCTGTAATATATGCGAAGTCCGCTATACGCATATGCTGTAATTAGCGTTAAGACAGGACCGGGACTTCAGATTCAGTCCATTATAGGCGAGTGCCTGGATTATTCGAGGCCGGTATATGCAAGGTCTACTGTATCTGTATAAAATTGAAAACTTTTATTTAACGAGTTGATTTTGTTCTCAGGTCCACGCAGCCCCACAGAGGTACCACGCGGCTTACGTGGGGGCGTGTGCGGTGGCGAGGATGAACGAGTTCGAACACATGTGTATCTCACGCAAAGAGTGGCAGGACCATGGCGCCAAGGCATTCAGAAAGTGGAGCGCTCCATCGTCATAGCAACGTACAAATTAACGTCCCTCAAGAATGCGCGACGAAGAATTTATCCCTGTCGCATATTTTTCTTCTTTTTTTTTAAGTTGTGAGAAATCTACAACACCTGGGACCAGTTTTACGAAATGTTCATTGCAGGACTGACTAATGTCAGTGTAAAGTAATAATGTGTGCAATTAATGTAATGCTATGATGGCTTTGTGAAGCTGGTCCAATTGTTGTTATTTATTCACGTATACATGAGTGTAGGTTTTATATCGATACAAAAATATGTGATATCTACCTTGTATTGCAGTATCCATTCTCATCTGTTTAATAGGAAAATATTCCATTAAATACATTCCGTCATATTTAATGGCAATTGGTATTTTCTAAAAGGTTGGATTATCGCAGTGTGACACGATAGTTGGGGATGTCAAATTTATGTAAACTATCGATTGACACCAACGGGATTTGAAGCTGATGTCAGTATTGCACAATCTAGTTGAGTTGTGAATTAAAAATTGATTATGACACTAATCCATAGGTCTACTTATAGAATAGGCTTCAGCGAGTGTTTTCAGGTATGATGTGCAAGCATACATTTTGGAATGTGGGAAATATTTTCCATGATAGAAGTGAAATACTATATTAGAATTCACTGCCATGTTAGGAATCATCAAAGCTGCCTAATTACTCTTTGTGCAGCTGGGCCAATGTTATTTTAGTGTACCATGTGTAGAATTGGCCAAATGTGGTGGATGTCATTTGAAGATAAGTAAGTGTATTAAAGTATTTTAATCACAGTATTTAATATAGAATTCAGGTTGCCATTTGCCAAAATAATGGTAGAAATTATATATTTGTATTTTTCTAATTAAATTTTAACATACTGGGTCTTACTTCCTAAATAATCTTTTTTTAATACTGTTTATTATCATATTTATAGCACTAAATGTTTACTTTATATAAATCACATAATGAAGTATATCATGGCAGGGCCAATGTGGGTTAAATGCCTTGATCAAGTGTGCTAGCCCACGTGACAAGGTATCTCCAACCCATGTATTATTGGGAAAAATTGTAACCACTGCACTGCTATTTTTACATATATTGTAATACTACATTTTGTATACATTGCAGAAAAATGCATATGCAACTAATATGTAGAAAACTGATAATTAATATGTTGAAAAGGTGTCCAAATTAGGATATCAGTTTTTATATTAATCTTTTCAAAGTTTGATAATTAAATCCAAGATGCACCAGCTCATACCAGTCACATTCTGTATTCAATATCTATTTATTAATGTAGATCTACTAACAAACATATGTCGATGCAGTAAATATGAATCCTAGATTGTGGGTAGCAATACATGTTTAACTCTCTCTATGCTGGAGGCAACCAAAGATGCCTAAAGAGCAGTGCCTAATCCAGCAAGAAGAGGGTTAATGTATCCATGTGTTAATGCAGGAAAATAATAACTATTATTTGCATCTTGACATAACATTTCATAACATAATATTAATTACAGATACGGTATAATTATAAAATCGTATCACTTTAAACTATTAACATTTTGTCTAACCATCTTTCTGTTAGAGGAGACCGAAGATGTCTTTATTGTCTTTGAACGAATCAACAGGGTTAAAGTTGAGTCTCAACCAAGAATTTACCTTTCATTTTTACCAGTTGCATGTTATTCACTTGTTAATACGTGTCATTCTATGTATGTATGTATATTGATTGCTATTTTATAGGACAGCTAGTTTATGTCTCAGCAACACGTGCGTATCAATGTCTCAAATACCGTAGTTGTAGTGACAAGTGTTACATCAGGATGTCATGTCATGACAACATTGCCCTGTTGTGTCATGACATACCATATCAGTTACTAACATTACACCAGAATATTGTGTCATGATGTCATATTGTAAACAATTGTATGTATAGATAAATGATAAATATGACTGTCATGGAATCTGATAAATATGGCTGTCATGAGATCATGACATTATCCGGCAAGATGTCATAATCAGTGATATTGCTTGTTGTATTATGACATATATTATTCCATCAGAAAGTTAGTAGTAAGTAATAACTCAACATGTACAGCAATGTTAAAAGATTCACAATTCATCTTTATATACTGGTATGTATACTCTTTATCATATTTTACTTGATACTTTGTGTGAATGTATGACTGTATAGTATGTAGATGCTCCCATTTGTATTTATTGCATGAGTTGCAGGTACGAAGAACAATAGGTATGATTGTTTTACATATCGGTACGGATTGTTTTACAAATAGGTACGGATGTCCTAGTTCCAAGTGGAATATGTCCTGTAAGGCGGAATATGTCCTGTTGGGCAAAATATGTCCTGTAAAGCCAAAATAATATCCGGGAAAGCCAGAATATGTCCTGTTATGTGGAATTGGTCCTGTAATGTGGAATATGTCCTGTTAAATGGAATATGTCATGTTATGTGGAATATGTCCTGTTATGCAGAATATGTCCTGTTTTTGTGGAATATATCCCGTAAAGCCAGAATATGTCCTGTAAAGCAGAATATGTCCAGTTATGTGGAATATGTCCTGTTATGCAGAATATGTCCTTTTTTGCAGAATATGTCCTGTTGTGTCTCTGCAGATTGTGTCTCTTGTATGTCTCTGGCGTTTCCATGTCTGTAGGTTTGTCTAGAACTCGCACCATCATTGCTTTTTGTGTTTAGCCGAATTCCATTTTAATTTGCCAAAATGTAGCGAGGTGGGCACGTGACACAGGAAAAAAATGTCCGACGATCGTAGACTTTGATTAGAAATTTCAGTGAATGTTATAAAACAGAACCTTTAACCCTCTCACTGCTGGAGGCAACCAGAGATGCCGTAAAGAGCAATGTCTGCCTAATCCAGCAGGGAGAGGGTTAAACGTTCAATGCATCAGCATCTGTGACCATTTTTCTCTTTCTCCGTAAACGATCACTTCATAGTCTCTGGCAGTATTAACCCTCTCCCTGCTGGATTAGGCAATATCACTGCTCACTAGGGCATCTCTGGTTGCCGTCAGCAGGGAGAGGGTTAACAGTAGGTAAATGATCACAAAACTCTCGTAAATGTTAGTTGAGTGCACTTGGGACATGTTTGATATTGTTTAATTTGTTTTTAACCTATGCAAATTAATTGGAGAATTATGGTATTCATGAAATTATCTTTCTCATGTATCTGTTTTGTGTTGAAATAGCACAGTTTTAACAATCTTTTAACAAAATATCAACATTTACCCTGTCTCAAAGAATCCTAAATAGCCACATTATTTTTTTTTCTGCAAATACTCACCATGTGAAATGTTACTTCATTTTTGGTTGTTACTGGTACTTTAATATAACTGGAAAGTACATACCGGTAGCAATGAGCAGCTACATGTACCATACATATATTCAATGGAAATATCTTATTATATTTATTAATTAAATTAATATTCTAGCACTAACATCATTACTTACAGTGTATTAAATGTGTATTAAAGTATTGAAATCATAAAAGTAGATTATTATGTTTAATTGTATATTTCACCTATAAGAAGAGATATTGTGTTACTCAGTATTTATTCATATTCACAATAATTGGTGAATTATAGAAAACATGATTTCACATATTGCATTTCACAGATTTTAAGTTTTGTTGGATCAGTGATCATACATTCTTATAATTGAATTGTAATTCAATGTAATTTCCTGTAAATATTAATTATTCCCGGTAATATGCAATATGTAATATGTAATCAAACTGAATAATTTTGACAATCTATTTGATATATTTGCACAAGTTCTTTGATCAGGAAAGCATACATTCCATGAAATTTGCACAAAATTATTGAACAGTTTTAGATGATGAAAGGATGTGTTGGCTCATAGAGGGTTCATTCTAATTGTACAATACCAGTTTTCAGTTTGTTTGCATACTTTTTAATCAGTGGTTATGCAGTAAGAATGCACTGGTTATTCTTTCTGTTTTATAAGCTTATTAATGTTATTAACTTTCTAATGTACTATGGACAAAATTATGTGCCTGCTGTCTACAGTAAGATAACTGTGTCAAGCTTATGTGATTTTCTGCATTTACACCCATCAAGTATACTGAATAAAATATTCAGGCATATGGTTATGAAGTTGTGTTGTCTTTTTCTATTTCTATTCCCAGTATTCTTTTTGTCTCTTCTCTCCTTGGCTTTCTTTCTTTTTCTTTCAATCCATTTATGTCCTCTCTCTACTTTCTCTCCCTTCCCCTCTCTCTCTCTATCACACACACACACACACACACACACACACACACAAACACACAAACACACACACACACAATATTTAACCAAACGCGAATCCACTATTGATCTTTTACGTTCGCTTCATTTCAAGATTTTACAGACGCATCGTAGCCATTCTTTATCATTAAATTTCTTCACTAGTGAACGTATTATAATCGACGCCTAGAACACGCATTCATCAAACATAAGAGAAAGTAACAGATGTTTATCCCTCCTGTTGAACCCGCAACTCTTATCAGTTGCCTAGTCCGTAGTATTTGTTCTAGGAGCTCTCTTTTAAGATGCCACAGTCCTTTTGATCCTAACATTGTGCTTTAATCTTGGAAGTTGCAGTTACTGCGGAAGAAATAACAGGCTACCGAGATAACAGTTCATCTATCGTCCATTGTCAGTTCAAACGTGGCCTATTTGAGAAATCTAACATTCTCCAGCGCTATTTGTTCGTCAGGGCTCTCAGCGACACTAATTGCAACGTTCAGACTAGTCGTTCACCAACTGGCTTTTCGCATATTTCTTAATTACTTGACATGGAAAAGTTTTCCCACGGAATTACTATACACGTAGACTTGTAGATCAAGAGGTCATCGACTAAATAGGAAGCGATAGTTATCTACAAGCATAGATCTGCATCTCTTAAATTGATGGATAACCGATCGTATTATTGTTATTCTTGAATTAGGGTTTAGAGTCATATTCAAGATTATTTCACTTATATCACGACTTGATCGTATTCATCCTCGACACCCCGGCCATGATGACTACCTTATGTCAAATATTTGACGTCTGTAAGGACTCAGGAGACACCATAAGTAGGCGGTTCGAGGATGGATCGTATTAGACATAACACCAAACAGTATGTAGGTCTACACTTATTAATAAGGATGTAAAGGGATAGTGAATATCGGAAGGAAGTTTTCCAAATAGTCCTAGGAACAACATCCTCGCATCCCATGGAGTTGAGAAGGAATTGAGTGCACACAGAGATTTATTGACCGGGGTAAAAATATACGCGCTATGAGCTATGGTGCGTGGAGTTTGGCGCTATATAAATGGGCACATTATTATTATTATTATTATTATTATTATTATTATTATTATTATTATTATTCATGAATCATATGAAGAGAAGGCCTGAACGGAATGCTGTGCGAGAATGTATGAACAAGGAACATATGTAGAACATTAAGTATTGTCAAGTATCAATTGCGGATAGTATGCTACATATTCAGGAATCGTGAACATTTGACTAACGGATCTTGATATTGCTTGACGGACATTTTTGCGAATAGTTCTGGAAGATCAAATTAGACGAATATGGGCACGGCATTAATGACTACAAACAATAGGGGATAATACAGAAAACACAATTAATGTAGATGTCAAATTTCATTTTTGTTTTAAAATAATAATTAATCATTAGTTCATCAGTTCGTCGTCTTACATCCTTGTCATCAGAAATTACAATATACTGTACTGGTACCGGTTTTAACATAACGGTTATTCTTTGAGGACTTGGAACCATTACCTTGATTGCTTGTCAAGTGTAGGCCTACACTTATTACTTATGTGTACCAAACAGCATCTTGATTGCATCCCAAACTGATTATATGCTTCATTGAGCATACATGTATTTTCAAATCAGAAATTATTTTCGTCCTAATAACTTGTCAACTTTATGTTCACGTTATGATTACTTGCCAGTCCTAATTTGCCTTTCAATTATGTCAGAAATGTTTGCGTCATGCTTTACCATAATTACGTGAAACTACAGTATGTTGTCCAACACAGAATATATATACACCGGAGTAGTATATCTCCGTTATAACCCTTCATTGTATGTTCAACATTGAAATACGACCGTGTTAACTGCCACCGTCCGCTCGGCACATAGTAGTGATCCTGCACGTTTGATCTTCCACGATACGATGACACGGGTCTTTACCATTGGCAAAAATCTCTCCCTTCGTCTTGGCCATCTGCAACACGCACGATTAGAGCTCAAAGACAAAGGCTCGCGCAGACATATAGAACATGGTTGCTGTTCTCTAATCGTGTATAAAAACACATGTTTAGATCTCTTTTATGAATCTCCTTCTTGTAATTGTCTCTTGTAATGCTATACCCTTTGTCAGCGTAGAGGTTTCTCTTCCAAGAGCATGCCAGCATCGTTTGATCCCAGTCCTCCCCTTTAAGTCTCCGTGTCGTGGAGGAACCACCATGCGAAGAACACACGAAGAACAGTTGTGTAACGACTCGTTCAATCTCTCTCCGACACTTCAAACGCCGGCAGACTTGGACCAGGAGACAACTGTTTGCATTTGACTTAATTATTTTGTCACCGGCGTCAATATGTGGTGTGCGTGAGATGGATGACGAGTTTCAGAGACAGGCATTTAATTTGACTAGGCAATGCATTTACCATTTCTATTTACTGTATATTTTAGGTGTGTACTATTAAATGCGTAAACACAGGTATCGGTATATATAGTCTGTGTTACATCTTGTTCTCACCCAAATACTCTTAGCTATTCAAAATATCCTTCTAGATCAGTTAAGCAAGCCTAGATTACTGAAGAACAAGGGTAAAGCATTCTCATTGAATTTGGTCTCATGATCCATACATACTGTTATAGAATGCACATTAGTTATGTAAATACACTGAGGTGCAAAAGAAAGTACACACCCTGGTCTTTGGCTTATATTTAAGAGAACACAACTCAATATATTTTATTTATTCATGGCGTATATTGAATGTTCAACTCTTCTGGAAAGGATGAATTAGAAAAAGGGGTCAGTGTTGTCATTTATTTCTTATTGGATTTAGTAAGTTGAATATCTTCTTCTTCTCTTACGAATAAACTATTAAAACAAATCAACATTGTTACATCAGCGTTTTTTATGTGTCTCACAACCATGCGATATCACACAATTACATGGGCCGCGTTGGACTCCTATATTGCAGAAATAAAATATTGACCTGTGACCATCGTATTTCAATACTGTGTCAACATTCAGCTGTAGAGACAGCAAGTTGAAAGCTGCATCAATTAATGCACATGGCTGCTACACCAAAAGAAAACTAAACGTTTATTTAAAATATATTCTGTTAAAAAAATATTTCTTTTAAAAATAGCGATTTATATGTTTTTAATTTTTTTATTTTTTTTAAAATTTTCTTTAACAGAATATATTTTTAATAAAAGTACATACATTTACTAAGAAAAAAATATTTTAAAAAATTACATATATATTTAAAAATAATAATGGCCTTCTTCTAGTGCCTGTGGTTATACTAATGCAAACACATGGTAAACTGGAAACTCCAAGCAATGATATCTATAATCCACCTTAACCGACTCACTTGTCATTGTGCACGTTAAGCTAAATAGATTGTCAGCATCCTCATTTGAGTCTTTCTCATTATCCTTGACTTACAACCACAAACAGAGCTATGGGATACAGACAAATTAAGAAAAATGGGATATAAAAAGAAAACTCTATGGTAATACTGTTTTAAGTACTGCACATATAATGCTCTAAACTGTTTGTATTCTGGTATCCTCGTATGGGTGTTTCAGCACTTGTTTGTCATTGTCTTTGAAGTTTACTGATAGAATGATGGTAACGTGGAGCTAGACTGACACTGAAAAGATAATGTTACCACTATGTGTATTTTACTATTTAGCAATACAGGCATATTATCCATTGTAGGAAATACAATCACAGAAAATAATGCTATAGGTTTTCTTTAACTCTTTCCCTGCTGGAGTACTCTCTATCGCTGCTGCTCTTTTGGGGCATCTCTGGTTTCAGTGAACTGGTAGAAGGTTAATCCATTGTAGGACATACAATCACAGAAAATAATATTATAGGTTTTATTTAACACTTTCCCTGCTGAATATCGTTTCTATCACTGCTGCTCCTTGCTCTTGGGGCATCTCTGGTTGCAGCGAGCGTATAGGAGGTTAACAACATGTGATTCGGATTTTTTAAAGCTCTGCTAACTGCCAGGAAAACTAGCGTAAACTCAGATTGAACCTACCATCGACCATCCTTGAAAACACAGGCCATTCTGACCACACTAACATCTCCAACTGGGCTTAGTGTAGTAATAACATTCTAGAAAGCGACTTTAAACCCCAATACAAAAAAAAAAAAAAAAAAAAATAATAATGGGGGCGGGATGTAGCGCAGTGGTAGAACGTTGGACTTCGGAGCCCAAGGTTCCAGATTCAAATCCCGTCCCGGGGGCCCGGCATCAATGTTCGCGAAAGTTACCTTTCTGACGCGATATTGATAGGATGTACTGAC
>JAUTBV010073314.1:0-19511 GCA_032361325.1 Lepetodrilus fucensis
AAAGTCGGCTCAAAGAACTCTCTAAAATCCTCAAAAATCTCCATCTACTCATCATCGATGAAATCTCTATGGTATCGGCTGATTTGCTTGAGATGATACTCTATCGGCTTCGTGCGGGTGGGTTTAAGGGCAAGTTGATGGTGGTGGGGGATTTTTATCAGCTTCCTCCTGTGGTGAAAGAGAAGAGCAATGATACGATTTTTGGGGAAGCCATCTATGCGTTTGAGTCTGCGGCTTGGGGGCATTTTGACTTTGTGACCGTGGAACTGATGAAAGTACATCGCACCAGTGATGTTGATTTTATGAAGATACTCAATCACGTGCGTCGGGGTGAATTAACGCCTGAAGTCTTAGCCTACCTAGAAGCTTTACGCCACACAGAGTTTGATACGACGAATGCTACAGTGCTGTTTGGTCGAAACTATGAAGCAGACCAACTCAATGCCACCAAAGTTTCACTTGTGCCTACAGAAGAGTTTGTGAAGATGGCGCAGATTGAGATCAAAGATAAAAGCTTGGATGAGAGGCGTTTGGCAGGCTGGAAAAAAACCTTGCCCGTGGTAGAAGAACTGAAACTCAAAGAGGGTGTGCCAGTCATCTTTACCACCAATCGCTGGGGTTTTTACCACAATGGCGAACGGGCTATCATCGAGCATATCGATGAAGACTCTATCGTGGTGGAGAAAAATGGTCGTTTGGTAAAGGTTGAGCGTTTTGACTTTGAACTAGGGCGTTCAGCACTCAATGAAGAGGGCAATATCGACAGCGAGATTGTCTGTACTTTTTCACAGTTTCCCCTGCGTCCCGCTTATGGCATCACGATTCACAAATCCCAAGGGATGAGTCTGGACAATCTAGTCTGTGATGTAAACTATATCTTTGCGGATAGTCAGTTTTATGTGGCACTTTCACGGGCGGTAGACCCCAAACGGTTGAAGCTTACTTTTTCACGGGGAGATTTTAAAGCGTATCTACAAAGAGTGGTGAGTGTGAGTGGCGCGGTGACAGAGTTTTATGCCAAGGTGGAGAACTTAGTCCAGATAGAGGACTAAGCGTTATACTTTACGTGCGATGAAAAGGGTGGAGATATCCATAGAGTTACCTTTGACAATCTCTATCTTAAAGCCGACCTCTTTTAACTCTTCAGTCAACCTTTCTGTCGTGAGAAAGTCATCGATGGAGTTTGGTAGGTAGTTATAGGCGTTGTAGTTTTTAGAGAGAAATCCTCCTACTACGGGTAAAACACGCTTCATGTAAAAGTCTCTTACTTTAGCAGAAATCTTTTGTTTTGGGAGTTTGGTGAACTCTAAGATGACTAAAAGTCCGCCGGGTTTTAAGACACGGTGAAACTCTGTGAGTCCCTCTTTTCTATCGACGACGTTACGTAAGCCATACGAGATAGAGAGTATATCTGCGCGGGCTTCTTTACACGGAAGGTCTTTGGCTTCTCCTTCAATAAAGTCAGCGTTTAGTCCTTTTTTCTTTGCCTCTTCAAGCATCCCCACAGATGGGTCTATACCTGTGATTTTATCTATCATGATAGTGCGTTCTTTGGCTATCTTATCCCAGTATTCGCACATGTCACCTGTGCCACAAGCCACATCAAGGATAGAGTCTATATTTTGTTTGGCGTATGTATCAAAGGTGAGATTACATGCTTCTTTTCGCCAGCTTTTATCGACACCAAAACTCAAAACACGATTGGCAACATCATAGGTCTTTGCGATGTCATCAAACATCGTTACAATTTTTTCTTGTTTATTCACTGTATAGGTCCTAATCTATGCTGTCTTTGTCCTGTTGTTTGTTGTCTATATTGCGGTTGTGTTTGTCTTTGGTATTGTTGTCTGCTTGGTTGTTGTGTGACACTGCCTTTTGCATAGTGCTCTAAAGCAACAGGGATACGCTCTTGGATTTTTCGGATACGGTTTGTATCAGCAGGGTGGGTTGATAAGAACTCAGGTGGCTTTTTCTTGCCTGCTGAGAGACGACGCATGTTGTCCCAAAACTTGATGGCTTCATGTGGGTTGTATCCTGCTTGGGTCATCAAGTAGAGTAAGATGAGTCCTACCCCTTCAGTAGCACCATATGCCTTGTTAATCATCCCTGCATATTTTCCACCACTGATTGTTTTTGCTGCGATGGTTTTACCCATACGACCTAACTGCATCATACTCATACGCTCTGCACCGTGTCTGGCGATAGCATGGGCGACTTCGTGTCCCATAACGACGGCTAGTTGGTCTTCATTTTGTACGGCGCGAAAAAGTCCTTTATAGACAAATACTTTTCCACCAGGTAAACAAAAAGCATTGAGCATGTCTTTGTCGATGACAAAAAACTCCCATTTATAGTTAGGCTGGTTTGCCGCTTGTGCGATACGTTGTCCGACCCGTTGTACGACTGCATTGAGCTGTGGGTCACGGGAGAGTCGCTCTTTTTGTAAGATTTGTTGGGCGGATTGGTATCCCATTTTCATCTCTTGTTGTGGAGAGAAAAGAACGAGTTGTTTTCTCTTAGTATAAGGGGTGCTGGCAAGACAAGCTGTAAAATAGATAGATATCAAGCCGAGCATTAAAAATTGTAATATTTTAATCATGATAGATTCCTTTCGATATTATGATGTTTCATTATATCAAAAAAATCTAAGGCTATATGTTTACTTTTGAAAGAGTTTTTTATTTCCAGCTAGTTGCGCGATACTTTTATCAATATTTTTATTGATTTGTTTTTCTAAAGTTTTTTTTCTTTTTTGTACTTTCTCTATCAGCCTGTGTTGTTCTTGTAAGCTTTTATCGCTATTTCTGATGTACATCTTGATGATGAGACTTCGTTTGTGTAACTCTATATATGCCATCAGTTTTTGGTAAGTTTTATCTAAAAGTGTACACATGTCTTGATATCTTGTTTGTGTATACATAGAGGAGAAGCTTCCAAGGAGTACACGGGTTTTATTCAGTGCTTTTTTCATCTTGTTGTAGGCATCAAGGTCATGGCATTTGTCATACTTTTTGCTAAGTTGACGTAACTTTTTAAAACGCTTTTCGATATTTTCTTGACTTACTTGGGCTATGGATGTGTTACTGTAGTGACTTGTAAGTACATTGCTAGGCTCGGTGATTAGTAGTTTAAACTGGCTAAATATGATGTTGTACTGACGTGTCTTAAAAAAATACTTCACCTTGTGTTTTTCATGTTCTATGCGCTGGTCTATGCGAGATATAAAACCGTTTATCTCTTTGTCTTTAAAAGCACTTTCTAAAAGAGGAAGGTTGGTGCGGATGACTGAGAGGTCTTTGTCTATAGCAATGGTTTTTTCTATGACACTGAGATGATTGTATACTTTTTTATACATTTTAGTATCAAAGACAGCATAGTATTCGTTGAGAAGTATTTTAGCTTTTTTGAGGTTTTTACGAAATCGTTCTAGGGATTTTATATTGTTTTTTTCCATAAGTTTTTTAGCATCTTTTTGTAAATCATGATAGAGTTTATATAAGATGATCCGTACAGCATCTGAGACCATCATCTCGGGAAATATCGCTGTTTGTACGTCTTTTAATCTACCCAGCTCGATATCTTTAAAGATGGTATAGATATTGTATGGGATTTTGTATGGATTTCCAAGGCAGGCTAAGTTTTTATTACGATATCTGTTATCGTCACTTACATCTTTCTTAATATGTGGCAATATATACGCAGGTAAGGTATAGTTTTCTGCTTCATCTAGGTTTTTAAAGTTGACTTCTAAGAGGAGTATATCGTCAAGATGCTTTGTATAGTCATCTAGCGTAGTATGTTTATCGAGGTGATAACGCTCTTTTTTAAGGATTTCTCCTTTTTTATTTATTTTAGCTTCTTGATAAACATTTTTGGTGATTTCTTTATCGACTTCGTTTTTTCTTACATCACTACCTGTACGGAGTGTTTTAAAATAGTTTTTGTCTATCTTTCTATAACGAATTTCTTTACAATACTCTATCTTGGTATAAAACTGAGAGATACGCTCTTTTTTATATTGTGATTTTTTTAACAGTTCTCTTGCTGAATCTTTTAAGAGATACTTTTTTTCTATAATCGCCATCTAGCTATCCTTTTGCTAAAAGTATACAATGCTGTGCGCAAATACTTTAGAAAAGGAGGTGCTAAAAGTTAAATTTATTATTTAAGTATTTCTTTTAGTAACAAATTATTTACTTTAATGCACTTCGTGGTCATACTCTTCTTGAAAAATCACTTTATTGTAGAGGATGATACCGACCAATGAGAAGGCATAAAGAATCGTAGAGAGTAGGATAATACCGACAACGATGGCTTCAAAAAGCTCTTTATGTGCAAAGCCATGGGGGAGCATCTGGAGCATCACGATAGAAAGCCCCCCTTTTATCCCCGCAAAAAGTAGCACTGACCACCAACGAAAGTTGATATCGGTCATCTTTTTGTTTGTGTTGGAGAGTAGGGCAAAGGTACCCATCATGAAAGCACGTATGAGCGTTGTGACGAGAAACATCCAAAGGATTTCACTTTGGTACTTAAAGAGTACGTCTATATGCACGATACTTGCCATGGAAATAAATAAGAAAGCATTGGCGAGTAGGGCAAGTACTCCGACATAGTTTAGGTTTTGGTTGTGGCGTTCGATGTCAGTGATGTCGCTGTTGAGTTTTCTGGTGATGCCTGACATGAAGTGTTTGGAGAATATCTTACGGCTTTTGTTTGTTTTATCTAAGATACGTTTACCTTTTCGTACCCGTCTACTTGCCTCTTTGAGGGACTTTTCGGTGATAGAGTTTAGCGTGATGATAGCGACGATGACTGCCAATAACCCTGCTAGATGAAAGTGCTCTGCTAGCTCAAATGCGCCATACGCTGCGAGGAGTATAAGTACTAGTTCACTCATGCCGTCTTGGGTCTGTTGCATGAGCAGTATTCCTACAAGTCCTACAGCCAAACCTATCATGATAGATAGCACCACAACTTTGATTGAGACTACCGCGATATCGACAGCGCCGATATCCACACCATTAATCATCGGTAGTGCGATAAAAGCGAAGATGATGAGCGCAGTGGCATCGTTAAAGAGGGATTCTCCTTCTGCCAAAATCTTGAGTTTATGTGGGATTTTAAAACTAGAAAATACAGAGACCACAGAGACAGGATCGGTGGCAAGAACCATGGCAAATAATGCGATGATAGCCCCTAACTCTAAGCCATACTCTGCAAAAAATGTTTGCGCTGTTAAGATACCAAAAAGGACAGAAATGACCACGGAGACTAGGGCTAAAAAGAGCAGTGACCAGCCATTTTTCTTAAGGTCGCTGAGTTTGAGTTGTAGGGCATCAGAGGCGATGAGGATGGGGATGAGAAAGAGTACTAGTTCCGCAAAACTCTCCTCTGAGAAGAGTTTCATGTGTGGGAAGAGGTAGTAAAAACCATAAGAGAGCACGATAAGTGTGATAGGGGAAGGAATTTTAAAATGTTTTTGGATCTCAATAGAGAGAAAAAGCACGCTTAAAAGTAGTAACAAAGTCAGTATCATGATAACTCCAAAGTGGTATCAAAACAGTGATAAAACTGTTTTTTTAAGATGTCATTATAGCCACATTACCTTCTTCTTCGCCGACTAGGTTTACGGGAACCATCTTTTTTATCGTCCCCTTTTTCCTCTTTTTTACGTCGAGAGCCACGTTGCCTTTTGTACGTATCATGATGTTTTGGTTTATCACCGCGTTTTCGACGTACGGGGGCTTTTAGGAGTTTGTTAGATTTTAGGGATGTTTCGCAGTATTGGTTTACTTTGATACGCATCGCTTCGGCAGCTTTGGAGTCAGGAAAGAGTTCGGGGAGTTTATAAGCCATCCAAAGGTAGAGGCTGATTTTTTTCACTTCATCTTCGGCTTTTAGCAGTTCTAGTTGGGTCTTAGCCGTCTTATTGATGTTGACGGCACACTTATAATGTACCACTTTTTTTTGCATGATGGCATTGATGTAGAAGAAAAAAGCAGACTTGATGAGCGGAGAGCGAATACTCACAGGTGCGCCCGCTAACATATACTTTTCTTCTAAGGAGAGCTCTTTTTTTTCATCTAGGATTTGGGCAAGTTCCAGCATATAGCCAATATTTGCTGCCACAAAAGGCCCTTCAAAGTTCATATTGAGTGAGAAGTAGCTGAGGATTTGGTGGAGATTGGTGGTTTTGAGGTGTGCGGAGAGGTCGAGGATTTGACTTGTGGTAGCTTTGACTTGAAAGGGTGGCTTGATGGTGTGTAGGGGTGCGTGAAATGTTTTGTCTATGTGCTCTAAGACTTTTTCACTAGTGGCGCCTATAAACCCTGCTTCATGGTGTCCATAGCGTCCTGCTCGTCCTGCTATTTGGATGATTTCGTTGGGGATAAGTTTGCGTGTTTCTATGCCGTCAAACTTGGTGTCGGTAGAGAAGATGATGGTTTCGATAGGAAGGTTTAATCCCATGGCGATGGCATCGGTGGCGACTAAGACTTCACTCTCTCCACTACGAAAGCGCTTGGCCTCTTCACGACGCACTTCAGGAGAGAGATTGCCATAGAGGACGGAGACTTTGTATTGGTTGGAGAGTTTTGATTTTAGACGTAGCACTTCTGAACGTGAAAATGCGATGATGGCACTGTGTGGTGGGACGGCTTTAAGTGGGGTGGCGAACTCTTGAACTTCAAGGGGATTTTTTCGCTTAAACTTGACTACTTCTAACTCTTCTTCAAGATATGCCGCTATCTGCTTGATAGCATCCAATGCGTTGACTGAACCTGTCATGATAACTTCATCTGCGGGTGCGCCCACGATGGCATTGACCCATGCCCAGCCTCTATCTACGTCACCTAGCATCTGTACTTCGTCGATGACACAGACATCCATCTCTAGGGAGAAATTGGTCATTTCTATGGTGGAACAGATGTGTCCAGCTTCTTCGTCAAGGACCTCTTCTTCTCCTGTGATAAGAGAGACGGGTATATCATCGTTTCGTAGGTTTTCATAGTTCTCTAGGGCGAGCAGGCGCAGTGGGGCTAAGTACATCCCACAGTCGGCTTCTTTGAGTTTTTGCATTGCTTGGTAGGTTTTACCGCTGTTGGTGGGCCCAACATAAAAGGTGAGTTTACGTTTTTTTTCACGGGCTAGGGGAAAGAGGGTTTTAAGGTCGCATTCTAAGAGGGCGGATAGTTTTTCTTGCCATGTTTGTACATTTTTCATGGCACTATCTTAGCAGAATGTGCCAAAAAGTTTAGGCGTAGAGTGTTAAGCCCCGCATCTGCTTGCCTAGGGTGTCAAATCTTTGGTAGTAGCGTTGATATCCATGGGGTTATCATGATAAGGGTAGGGAAAAAACTTGGGTGGTGTGGAGAAACTTAGCAGGTTTAAGATTATTTGACTATGATTTGGCTCATTTTAATATATAGGGGAACGGATGTTTACAAAAACATTAAAACGATTTAGAACGATAGGTTTTATCGAGGGGATATCCTATCTGACGTTACTTTTTATCGCGATGCCACTGAAGTATGGTTTTGAGATGCCAGAAGCGGTAAAGATAGTAGGTATGACGCATGGGGTGTTATTTATTGGGTATATCATACTCTTAGCGATGGCAGCAGAGAAATACGACTGGAATCTCAAATACACAGGTATACTTTTTCTCGCTTCACTGATACCTTTTGGAACTTTTTATATGGATAAAAAACTTAAAGTTTTAGAGACGATGCTAGAAGCAAGAGAGGCTAAAGAGAACCTATCATGATAGAAAGATTAAATGTTTTTTTTTATCTTAATCTGATACTTTTGATAGACTTTCTCAATGCAGCTTCATACGTTTGAAACTCTTTTAGGGTTGCGTTGTAGTTAAATATCAACATCTGCCCTTTGTAGCCTGTTGCTAAAAATATATTGTACACTTGTGAGTCTATGGTGTTGGAGATGAATTCCATCTGCATCCACTTTTGTCCTGAGAGTTGCAGGATTTTATTTGCTTTTAGTTCAAACCCTCCAACAACTCTTTTGTAGGCTACTTCAAAGCGCTTTCCTGTGGTTTCTATCTCACTTTGAGGAAGGGGCATTGCTCTTAAATCAAAGGCTATCGTCGTTTCTGTGCTTTCATTTGTAAGCACATTAGCTGGGGAGTTGCCTCTTGGGTATTTTATTTGGATAAGTTTTGGAGTCATCCTCTCAAAGCCAGCAGGGGCATCAAAAGAGATACCTCCTTTATGCATAGAGAAGCCTTTTGCTTGTAGGATGGAGGTTAGCACAAGTAAGAGGAGGAGGGTGTATCGTTTTTTCATGTTAGTTCCTTGTGAGTAGATTTTTATCGGTAAGTATTAAAAACTTGCCCAACTAGAGGGAGGAAATACCCTTGGGCATCCTCCTTTTTGTTGCTTAAATCAAAAACTCCAATACAAACTTTAAAGATTAGGTTGAATCAAGTTGAAATTAAGCGATATCAGACCAACTTTTTTCATCACTGTTTCTATGTGAGATATGACACTGGTCTATGGCGTATCCCCAATGCATAACGATTGGTGTGATGGTGATACCTGTATGTGTTGAACTATAGATATCAACACCTAGTTTCACACGTTCATACTCATGGTACTCTTGTGAAAATGAGACAAAAATAACTTCATAATCTGTTTCAGGGTACATACGCACACGAGAAAACTCTGCTACCTTATCTAAAAAGCTTGTTAAAATAAGTCCACAACGTGGGATGATATTGCCATGTTCATCTACAAAACCAGCAGCCAAATCATGTTGGTACTCTTCATCTTTTAGATAGGCTTTACCATCGATATTGATAAAGCTATTAGCTAGTGTGGCATTTTTCTTCAATGCTTTGTATGCACGGTTTTTTAGATTACGCTCAGAGAGCAGTTTGAGAGATTTAAGAGGAATATATCTTTTTCCTTCAAACATTTTTTCAAGTGTTTGCTGTGATTGATCTTCTTGCTCACCATCAAGGTTATTGATAAGTAAAGTTGCTAAGAGTTTAATATCTTTTTTATAGCGTTTAATGATTTTTTCAGCCAAAGCATTTGCAAAAGTTACATTTTTAAAAGCCCAATCAAGATTTTTTTCTTCACAAGGTAACATAAAATGTCCAACTTCAAATACAACCACTGTTGGCTTAGAAATATTTTCTATTTTTTTATTGATAAGCTCTTTGATAATGGATAACTTCTCTTCGCTCCATGTATCAAAGTCTACTGTTGGTGCCTTATATTCTCTTTTTTCTATATTTACTTCACAACCCATATTTTATTACTCCCGTATTTAAATTTTATCGCATATTCTTTTCGTACCATAGTTGATATAGTAGTATCGACCAAAGTTTGTATTTATACTCTTCTTTTCCATTTAAAAAGTTATTTCTTATATTGATAACGTAAGAAGGTTCCAAAATCCCATCAATTTTGAGATTTTCTTCACTGAGTGTTTCCATAAGGAGAGGTTTGAGTTCTCCTTTCATCCATTGTGAAAAAGGAACTGAAAAACCTTTTTTAGGACGATCTAATAAATTCTTTGGGATATAATCATAAGCAATTTGTTTAAGCAAGTTCTTTTTGATGCCGTTTTTTATTTTTATTTCAGAAGGAACCTTTGCCATAAAATCGATTAAATCTTGGTCCAAATAAGGCTCTCTTATAGAAATATTCTGAGTCTTGAATGCTTGTGTTGTTTTGATAAGCTCACCATCAGTCATGAAAGTTTTAAAATAACTACCAATCACTTTGTCTACACTTTGAGCATGTTCACCAAAGTAGATATCATCAAAGACACTAGGATAGTGGATATCTTTATTGCAAATTAGCGATTTTATTTCATGAGGGTGAAAAAGTGTCATTTTTATCTGTACCATTTCAGGGATACTTTTTGCTTTTAAAATATGAATAAATTTATAATATTTTGTTGGTATGTTTTTTTGTTCTTTTAGGTAGGGTAGGTGAGAGGGGTTTATCGTGTTTAAAAATTTAAAAAATGTATTTCTCACAGCTTGTGGTGTTGCAAGAATAGTATCAAAACGTTCTATATCATCAGCAGTAGCAAAGACTTCATCTCCCCCATCTCCTGCAAAAATTGTATCGATATTTTCATTGGCGGCGATGCTAGCTAAGAGAGTGGTTGGAATAGAACCATTATCATAAAATGGTTCATCATAGACTTCTGATAGCTTGGGAACGATATGTAGAGCATCTGTTGCTGAAAAATAGTGTTCTACATGTTCTGTCCCTAAGTGTTGGGCAATCTTTTTTGCATCAGGTGCTTCATTGATACTCTCATCTTCAAATCCTATGGTAAATGTTTTGATTTTTTGAGGACTAAGCTCTTGTAATATAGCAGCTACGGTAGAACTATCATAACCACCACTAAGGGAAGCGGCATAGTTTCCCGCATGTTTCATACGTTTTTTTATAGAAGAGATTAGTAAGCTTTTTGATTGTTCTTTAAAACTCTCTTCATCTAAAGTGAGCTTGGGAGCATCATAACAAAACCCTAAATCCCAATATTTTTCTTCGCTAATTTTTTGTTCTCTGATATTAAAGGTGAGAAAATGTCCAGACTTTACTTTAAAACAGTTAGTATAAATAGTGTTAGGTTGTAAGATATATCCATAAGTAAAATAGTTTGAAAGCGCAGCTGTATTGATTGTTTTATGAAAGTCACTAAGTTGAGAGAGTTTTTTTAAAATGCTACCAAAGAGAAAGGTGTGTTTATCATGATAATAATAGAGAGCCTTGACACTCACGCGGTCTTTAACCAAATAGAGTTTTTCTAAGTTTGTATCAAAAAGGGCAAAAGAAAAGATACCTTCCAACTTACTAAATAGTTCACTACCCCAACGTTCAAAGGCTACCATGATAAGCATGGAGTCACTCATCTTAGATGAGATGTGAAGGGTTTCTTTCAATGCTGAGGCATTGTACAAAACACCATCAAATTGGATACAAAGAGACTGATATGTTTCATAGTGCTTCATAAGTCGAGCTTGTGCATTGGCAAATAGATGCGACCAGTCTTGAGAGACAGTAGTATCAGTAGAATCAAAGTCAATGCGACCTAATAATGCGTTTTCCATGAGTAATCCTAAACCTTTTTTTGCTAGTTATTTTGCTAGTTAATAGAGACTAATATTATCTAATATCCCGCCTGTAGCGATAAACTCATAGACACCTCTGATATCATTCTTTGGTTCAAGCTGATGCAGATATGATGCCAAGTCAACATCAAAATGTGACCAAACACCTGTCTCTTCAAAGCCAAAACCACGTACCATTTCGACTGGAGACGGGAACACCATAGTGACCATACCAGCATCATTTTTATAGGTTGGATCTAAGTTTTGATGATTATACCAAGAGTTCCATAAGAGAGTTCTAACACCAAAATTTGTATTCACTTTTACACCTATAACGTAGTGTGGTACGGCTTTTCCAGTTCCGCCAATATCTAAGGCAAGTCCCTGTGTTAGTTTACTGTTTAGTGTTAATCGATACTCATTTGGATTGTTCCAATATCCATCATTTATATTTTGATTCCAAGTGACGGGTAGCTCTATGCAATAAGCAGAACCATTGTTAGATTTGATAGCCCGTGGATTTTGATTGCCACTTATGACATGCCATTTTGAAGAGAGACCTTTTTCTGCATCTTCATATATTGTCCTATTTTTATCAGCACTATCACCACACCCTATAGAAAAGAGCAGAGGGATTATTATGATACTTTTTGTTAATATATTTACATGCATATAGATTCCTTTGTGCAATATTGAACGATTGATTATTTTCATTATTACATAAAGGAAAAAATATTTTACTAAAATGTAACATTAAGGTAGTTTTTTTATATAAAATAAAAACTTTTGAGTAGAAACTACTCTATTATTTTTAAAAAATGCCGATATAAATAGCAATTGTATGATAAAAGGTAGCGTTATGTCTAAAAAACACATTATGATAGTCATTAACTCTCTTGCCCAAGGAGGTGCTGAACGTGTAGCATCTGTATTGATAGAGCATTATCATGATGATAGTGCTTTTGAGGTGGAGTTGGTTTTGTTAGAAGATGATATCGCATATACCTTACCCAAAAATGCGAAAATTAGCATACTCTCAACGCTAAGTCAAGAAGATAGTGGTATGAAAAAAACACTATTTATCCCATTTTTAGCATATAAACTTCAAAAAATTATTAAAAAAAATAAACCAGACTTGATTGTAAGTTTTTTGTATCGTGCTGATTTTGTTAATGTCTTGGCCTCTTATGTGCATCAAGTCCCTGTGATTGTAAGTGAGCGTGTTAATGCTTCTTCTACCTATGATAATGCTTCATTGAATGCCAAAATCAATAAGTTTTTGATTAAGACACTCTATCCAAAAGCTTCGTATGTCATCAATGTTTCGGAAGGTACGAAAGAAGATTTAGTTGAAAATTTTTCGATTAATCCTGAAAAACAGACAGTGATTTATAATCCATATGATATTGAGAAAATACAAAATCTAGCATCTAAACCCCTTGACATGTCTTTTGAAAAAGAGAAAACACTGATAGCTGTATCACGGTTTAGACCGATTAAAAATATTGGTATGATTTTAGAAGCAGTTGCCACGTTATCTAAAGATATACGACTGGTTTTAGTAGGAGATGGAAGCGAAGAAGAAGCACTTAAACAACAAGCGAGGATACTTGGCTTGGGGGAGAGGGTAGTTTTTGTTGGAGCACAAGACAATCCTTACCAATACATGTCAAGAGCATCGATATATATCTCTTCTTCTCGTTCAGAAGGCTTTCCAAATGCTTTGGTTGAAGCGATGATCTGTGGTTGTGCTGTGGTATCTACTGATTGTCCATCAGGACCTAGAGAGATTTTGGCACCCAATACAAAAGATAGTCTCACAAGCGGTGTAGAATATGCAGAGTTTGGATCACTTGTGGGAGTGGATGATGTACGTGCTTTGAGAGAAGTGTTAGAAAGATTACTTCATGATGATGATGTCAGAGTATCATATGCACAAAAAGCAACCCAACGTGCAAAAAGTTTTCACGTTTCAAAAATATTACAACAGTATAATGAAACATTTTCTATGGTGATGAAAGAAGCACAAGTATGAAACGTATCGTACTTGTCGCCAACACATCATGGAGTATGATAAAGTTTCGCCTTGGCGTGATGAAGGCGTTGGTAAATGCAGGCTATGATGTTATCATCATAGCTCCACGAGATAAACATTCAGATGATTTTCATGCACTGGGGTGTCACTATATAGAACTTGCGATGGATAACAAGGGTAGCAATATATTTAATGATATAAAAATGGTTTATAAATTGCAAAAAGTTTATAAAAAGCTTTCTCCTGACTTGATTTTTCATTTTACTATAAAACCAAATATCTATGGTACTTTAGCAGCCAAAATAGCTAATAAAAAATCTATAGCAGTGATTACTGGACTTGGGTATACCTTTATCCATGATAACCTCACAGCAAAAATGGCAAAATTTTTATATAAAAAATCTTTAAAATATGCACAAAGAGTATGGTTTATTAATGTAGAGGATAAAAATAAATTTATTTTGGCGAACCTTGTACCTGAGGAGAAGATGGAAATCCTACCAAGTGAGGGTATCAATCTAAAGGCTTTTGTCCCGATACCACTAAAAAGAGTGGATAATATCTTTCGTTTTGTGTTGATTGCTAGATTGTTGTGGGATAAAGGGGTTGGTGAGTATGTAAAAGCAGCAAAAGAATTAAAAAAACGCTATTCCAATGTAGAGTTCCAAGTAGTTGGTTTTATAGATGCTCAAAATCCAAAAGCGATTTCAAAAGCACAAGTAGATTTATGGATAGAAAAAGGGTATATTAACTATCTTGGACCCACCGATGATGTCAAGCCATATATCGCCAAGGCTGATTGTGTGGTTTTACCCTCTTACCGTGAAGGTGTGAGTATGATTTTGATGGAGTCGGCTGCTATGCAAAAGCCACTTATCGCTTCTAATGTACCAGGATGTAGAGATTTAGTTCAAAATTCTGTGAGTGGGTATCTCTGTCGTATGCGTGATTACCAAGACTTGATGGATAAAATGGATAAGATGTTACATCTCACAGAAAAGCAGCGCCAAAAAATGGGTAAAAAAGGACGTAAGTTTATGGTGGAAGAGTACAATGAAGACTTAGTGATTAAAAAGTATTTACATACATTAAAAGAGTTTACATGGGATGTAAAGTCAGATAAGTTCACTCAAAAAAATGATATTGATGAGATAGACTCTTATCATGATGATACTCCACCAAATACAATAGCAACACACTTTAGGAAAAAGAGTGCTGTTTAATAGTTATGTATTTATATTCTTATTTTTACCCTTCACGTGGGGTATCTATTTTTTACTCAATAAAAAGGCTTCTGAGGGAGTTAGTAAAACATTTTTAGTATTTGCGTCTTTGTTTTTTTATGCTTGGTGGAATATGCTATATCTGCCAATTATCCTCATTTCGATGTTTTTTAATTATCATGTTGGACTACGTTTACGTCAAGATGAGACACAAAAAAAGATAACACTTTTCGTAGGTGTCATCGCCAACTTATTGCTTTTGGGTTACTTTAAATACAGTGATTTTTTTATTGAAAATTTTAATATGCTTGTAGGGAGTGAGATACCCTTATTGCATCTTGCTTTGCCGCTGGCTATCAGCTTTTTTACTTTTCAGCAAATCGCTTATCTTGTGGATAGTTATCGTAAAGAGACAAAAGAGTATGACTTTTTAAATTATGCGCTGTTTGTTACATTTTTTCCACAACTTATCGCCGGACCTATTGTGCATCATAAAGAGATGATGCCACAGTTTTCTGAGACAAAAAATAAAACGATTATCGCATCTAATATCTCGATAGGGCTTTTTATCTTTTCAATTGGGTTTTTTAAAAAAGTAGTCTTAGCCGATACCTTTGCTATCTGGGCGAGTGAAGGTTTTGATGAGAGTGTGAGTTTGGATATGCTCTCAGCTTGGGTCACAAGCCTCTCTTATACCTTTCAGCTTTATTTTGATTTTTCAGGCTACACAGATATGGCGATTGGCGTGGCACTCTTGTTTAATATCACCTTACCAATAAACTTTTTTTCACCCTATAAAGCCACCTCTATTCAGGATTTTTGGAGACGATGGCACATCACACTTTCACGTTTTTTAAAAGACTATATTTATATACCACTTGGTGGAAATCGTAAGGGAGAGAGCCGTACGTATGCCAATTTATTTACCACATTTTTATTGGGTGGAATATGGCATGGTGCAGGATGGACTTTTGTGCTTTGGGGTGTGATGCATGGCTTGGCACTGGTGATACATAGAGCTTGGAATAAGCTTGGTGGGAAGTTACCGACATTATTAGCATGGTTTATCACCTTTCATTTTGTCAATATTTCGTGGGTCTTTTTTAGAGCACGTGAGTTTGAGGATGCAATCAAAGTATTAAAAGGGATGTTTGGTTTGACTGGAGTGGGGTATACTTATGATATCGCACATCTGTATATCATGATAGGGTTTATCATCACGTTATTGTTCTATAATGTCAGTGAGTTTGTGCAGAAAAAGTTTTTTGGAAAATATATGTTTTTTGTCACACTTTTGTTGTTTTTATTTGCTTTATTGCAAATGTTTAATATTACTATTCAGAGTGATAAAGTCTCTGAATTTTTATATTTTAATTTTTAAGAAAGGCATAAATAGATGAGAAATTTTTTCACATTTTTGATAGCGGGTATTTTCGCTGTAGTATTTTTTGAAATATTTTTACGTTTTTCTCCTTTCTCTTTTGGCATCTCACCTGTGGTGTATGATAAAGATGTGGGTATGTGGCACAAGAAAAACTTCTCTTCAGTATGGATAAAACCTTGCTATCAAACACCTTTTTCTTTTGATGAAGAGGGTTTAATCACAAATAGTTATGAGTATGATGCGGCTAAAAAGGATATTTTAATCTTTGGGGATTCCTATATGGAAGCATTGATGGTGAAAAATGAAAATATCATGCACAATGCACTGTATCGTGAATTTGAAGGGAAATATAATTTTATCAATTATGGGTTGAGTGAAACATCTGCCATGCAGCAGCTTATCATGATGCAACAAAAGGCAGATTTTAGCCATGCAAAAACCTTGTTACAGTTTATCCGTATAGAGTCTGATATCTATGATGTGGATCCTGAAATTTTTGATGCGACAGCAAGACCAAAGGCATTTTTATCTTTTACAGACTTAGAACATTATGGGGTGATAGCCCCTAAAAATCAGGATTTTAAAGAAAAGTTTAGAGATATACTAGGCAACTTTGAACTCTATGTATTTTTAAAAAAAGGGATTTACTTTATAAAACAAAAAGTACAAAAAGGTGTGAACAAAGAGATAAAAAGTAAGAGTCAAGATTTAACGTTTAATTGGCTACAAATCAAGGGTTCAATTTATCAGACAAAAAAGTTTTTAGAGGGTCAAGGTGTTGACTATATCGTCATTTTATATGGGAAAGATAGTGTCTTGACATCGGTATTAAGTCATTTCTTAGAGGAGCAAAATATTCGCTATCATGATATCTATGCACTTAGCAAGAAAGAAGGGTTTGCTTTAGAGGGCTTTTCTTGTGATAGTCACTGGACTGATAAGACCCATCTCAAGGTGGCTAAGCTCATCAAAGATAAAGCAATTATAGAGTAGATTATGACTAAAATACAAAGGAATAGATGGTGGATGTACTAGCGCTTATAAAGTGGATGATAAATCGACCATTTTATCTTAAAAAAGAGATTGTAGGTTTGTATGAACGGCTTATTTACCAAAAACAATCTCGTTTTTTACTACACAATTGGAATGCACATCGTTGTCCTTATCAGTCCATACTTTTTTATAATTTTTTAGGGCGAGTTGGTTTTGCAAGCAAAGAAGTGATAGCGCTGTTGAGTGGGGGAAAGATTTTTCAAAAAAGTATCAAATTGGATGGGTATGATGCAAAACTTGCAGCAGAGTTACCACAAGGTCATCATGATAGGTTATGGCCATCTTCTATTTTTGTGCAAGAATCGGATGCAAGAATAGAAGATGTCTATTTTAAAAAGATAGAAAAATCTCTAAAACTTGCACGAGTATACTATCCAGATAACTTAGATAAAACAAAAGATTGGGATGTTGTGAGTGAAAAGTTTCAAGCATTGCTTTTTGATGAAAAAGGTGATTTACAAAAAGAAGCATTGACCCACTTTCGTGCAGACCACAGTTTTGAAAATATTATCGCAGATGCATTTAAACAGGTAGATACAAAGGAAGGATATTTTTCAGCTTATTTGAAAGCTATCGATGTGGTGTGTGAGTATCATCGTAGTGCAAAGAGTGTACAAAAAGAGATTCTTGCCTCTCTTTCTGAAAGTTATGCAGGAGGGAGTACTTGTGTGCAATATCGAGGTCTTCGTTTGAGTGAAAAACTCTTTTTTTATGCTGTAGCCACGAATGATATCGTGCAACATGTGAACTTTTCATCAGAGAAAAGAAGTGTAGTCTTGGATATCGGGACAGGATATGGGGCATTGCCTGCTATTTTGAAGGGCTATCATGATAATGCTTGTTATATTTTGGTAGACTTACCTGAAGTGATAGCTTATGCCTCGTACTATATTAAGTATCTTTATCCCGATAAAAAGATAGCGCTTTTAGAAGATATTGGAGAAAGTTTAGAAGATTTTGATGCATTGATACAGCAGAATGACTTTATCATATTACCAGCACAAGCAGTAGAAAAGATTCCTGAGCAGTGTGTAGATTTAGTGATAAATACTGCATCATTAGGATTTTTATCGCAAGAGTATTTAGATTATTTTTTAACGCATATTGATCGTGTTTTAAAAGTAGATGGATATTTTTACTCTATCAATAAAACCCATACTTGCCAGTGGGGAATAGGGATGTATGAGTGGAAATTTAAGGGTAGATATCTCACACTTTTGTTAGAGTATAATAATCGATTTTCTTATCCTCAATGGCTTGGAAAAAAGACAATATAAAAAGGAGTAGCGATGGATGAAACCAAAGATAAATTAGAGATGCATACCAATGTGGATATGTCCCATCAAAATAGTGTATGGTTTAAGATAAAAGTTTTTTTAGATTCATTAAAAAGTGATGGGTTTGGAGCAACGCTTAGACGTATTGTACAGAGGATGTATTATAAAGTTAAAGGGTTAGATTTCTCTACACAAAATCTACATGATTTGACGTTGGCTGGTGATTATAAGAGCCATGGTACAGCACTTGTTTCGACTTCAAAAGATTTTTTTCAGCGAATTTTTGATGAGTTAGAGGTTTTAAGTGGTACGAAAATATCAAAAAAACTTTTTATTGATTATGGAAGTGGTAAAGGTGCTGCTTTAATTCATGCACGTAAGTTAGGGTTTGAAAAAGTGTATGGGGTGGAATTTGCAAAAGAGTTAAATGATGTGAGTTTGAGCAATATAAAAAAGTTAGGGTTGAGCGATATTGAATCACTACATCAAGATGCCACGACTTTTCCACCACCTGTTGAAACAAGTGTGATTTATTTTTTCAATCCTTTTGATGAAGTGGTCATGCGTGAAGTAGTCAAAAATATTACAGTAGCCAAACAAACATTTACCGAAGATGTTTATATCATTTATGGGAGACCTACTTGTGGAGATTTACTGAATGAGGCTTTTACACTTTTGGGAACACATGAACATGAGAGTGGAACAGTCGTGAGTTATTATAAGGTATAGGATTTTATAAAAGAAGAAGCTTCCTTATATCTATAAGGAAGCTTCTTTTGTACGTTAAAAAGTTTATTTTAACGTGATGTTGTCTAATGTCCCGCCTGTTGTATAAAAATAGTCAACAGATAAGATAGTATTGTTTGGTTCAATGGTGCGTAATGCTTCTTCTAGGTTAACAGTAAAGTTTGACCAGAGATTTACATCGGCATATCCCCATCCTCTTACTTGTTCTACAGGTGATGGGAAGGTGATGATTGACCCACTTTTTCTAGCGTGAATATTACTATGTGTATAAAAAGAACTCCATAATAGTCTTCTAGCACCATTTGTTGTTGTAACACGTACACCTAGTTGATAGTGAGGCATATTTCGTCCGTCTCCACCTATATCCACTGATAATATTTTTTGAGTGTTGTTGTTAGTCCAAAGTAGATAAGAGACATCGTTTGTCCATCTACCATTATCTAGGTGTACCCAGTGTGGTTGTATCCTTACGGCTGTATGTCCATTACCTCTAGCAACCGTTGGGTTAACTGGACCAGATATTTTTACCCAATTTGCTAATCCATTTTCAGCATTTTCATAAACTGTAGGAGGCTGATTATTGGCAGTAACAGAAAAAGTATCAATAGCAGCTAAAGTATAAGAGTTTCTAAAAAAAGCTCTTGCTTCATAGTTACCAGCAGGAATACCAGTTAAAGTAAGATTACCATTGACA
>JAUTBV010073425.1:0-19510 GCA_032361325.1 Lepetodrilus fucensis
AATCTAAAGGATATTTCAAACAGAATTATTTTAAATGTAGGCTGGAATGTGAATTTATGCATTGCAGGGCTCGTATCATGTGCAACGGGCAAGTTGCTTGAAATGCATTGTTAGTGGACAGTATAGATTTGCTTTTAAATTATTAAGCAATACTTTACCATCACCCATCTGTCATATGTCGCTCAAGGGGGGGTGGGGGGGGGGTGTAGGGGGGGGTGTAACTGTGCAAAAGCTCTTCCTTATATCGAGGGAGTGCTGGCACGGTTCCTGCAACTCATGCAGGCCAAGGGATTATGGGGGTGTGTCTTTATGAGCAGCTCGGCATCATTAATACTGATGGCAGATCAAGTTACCCGCTTTACCTGTGTTCATGCAGATTCAGAAATGTACTGGCAGATATTGTGCTGATGCCTTCTTTCTGATGGAATATTGAAATTACTGGGAGTATCTGCTGGTGCTATGTCTCCCACTGATGCCTATGTTGATGGGAAAGTCTTGGAGCTTCTTTGTCAAGTAAGCTGAGCGGTGCTGTGTTTCACAATAGGTATACAATCGTGAGGCTATTCCGTATGGGTGTAAGATTCCTGCTGCAACATAAAGCAACACACATTTATGTTATACATTTTGTATCATTTGTATCATAGTATTCACTATTCACTACAGGTCATAGAGATCAATATTGCTTGTTGATTTATCCACTGAATATCATATTAACTTACTTATATTGTGGGGCTTAGCTATAATGTTAGCCCACCCACAATATGACTAGTCGACGAAACATTTCTTTACTCATTTGTTTGTAGTTATGCCCATCACATGAAGTTTATAACTGCCGTAACTTTGTCAATATTGAGCTCAATTGGTACACATGAATATTCTGTTATGCTTGGTGTGTTGCACCAGTGTGATGAAAGACTATGCTGGCTATCTATAGCTGTGTCCATGCCAGTGCCGTCGCTCCCAGATGTTGTCTATTTACATACCTGGCCCCCTGTTACACTGTGTAGGAAAGGTGGCCCAGTGTACCACTAGATTGTCTATAATAGCCTGTATTCTGTTACTGTAACTATCCAGAAAAAAAGGTTCTTTCCATGGGTTTTGGCCACGCATTGCTGATATTAATTGTACCTCATGAAATATTGAATTGTTACTGGAAAGTTTGGCTGGGCATGTAATGTATGCATTGTCAGTGATTGTGAAAGAACTATTTCATACAATGATAACAGTTAAATGGTACTGGTAATATTAAAGATAAAAAGAGGTTACCATAACCATGAGATTGTTAAAACATATTCCAAATTTAATTTTCTTTTGATCTTGTTGAAAGCTAAACAAATCTATTCAATATTATCGGTGGTCCTTAGAAAGTGCCGCCATTCATTGATAAATAGTGCTATTATTAGCAGTTGAGTTGCGTAGTAATGTACATGTATAGTTCAATATAAGTCAATAGATAAGCTAATTCCATTTGTCAGCTTTGTATGTAATGAAATGCAATATGCATGAGTAATGGATCATGTGTATTACTAAACTGTGAAAGCAACTAGTACATCTGCTGCAACTAATGCATCTGCTATCTGCAACTAGTGCATCTACTATCTGGTGTTCTGTATAAGGCTTATGTAAACAGTGACTGTATTTGTCATGTTCATCATCAGTTGTTACATGCTTTTATAAAGATATATTCTATTTGTCTGTATGATGTCTACACCATTCAGTCAAACTGTTGTTTATGTCAGCAAGTGACACTCATGGACCCATGATGATATGGATAGGACAGTGATGACATTTAACATATGTTAACATATGTTTGTAATTGGTGAGCTGGACTGGGAAGGGGGCGGGGATGTTGATCATTTCTGTATTCCGTGTTAATGTTGATGTCGTTGCAGGTGTAGCTGTAGCTGAAAAAGTCAGCAATAATATTAAATTATATTTTCAGTTCATCCATGACCCATGCATATGTTTGTTTCAAACTTTATGAACTTCCAAATGTTCATGTCATACTCTAAAGTATCGTTCTCATTACCAGTCGACTTCCTGATATATTAACACTGTATCCTCATTTTGTCATAATATTCAATGTATATGTACGTATGTAACATGAGTAAATTGTTAAACAAACTAGGACATAATATGCTTGGTAGATAAATTCTCCTTGCTCAATTTGCCATTATCCTCTATCAATGTTCGAAATAGAGCCCGTCCGCACGCCCGTGACGGGTTATTTTCAGCGAGGACTGGTAACGTTTTATCCTTGCACACCCGTATGTCATGTTACTTTTTGTTTGTTTTTCAAGATGTATATCATCGATCAGTGGCCAACATGTATGAAGATGGATAACTTCTCAGACTTAGCAGTCCTCATGTCTGTAAAATTGCTCGCGTTTTATACACTGCCTCTATAATAAATTAGGAATTATCAGGTTAAATCTAATATGTATCTACGGTACCTACTTTCAGGTTTTCTTCAGTTTGTGCAGTGAACTTTATGGTATACATCCCTATTTCAATGGATTGCTTATGTACAACACTAGTATGATAAACCATGATTTATTGTCCAGATACTGGTAATGTATATATCCATGTTGTGGCACCTTGCTGAACCAGATTATCTAGAATTAAGGAATGAATACTGCATCTGTATCTGCCCCTCCAAGGGGAACCTATGATGTACAAAGAACAACTTTTCAGTATCTTCCCTTTTGAATGTTTTGAAGGATGGAGGTGTGTTGTCACTGTTGAGTCCTTCCCAGGTTTGGATCCAGGACAGCCCACTGATGATGAAGACAGCCAAAGCTCATTGAATAGTCCCTTTGTGCAGCTTCTCCTAAGTCAGAGTCATCTTTGATATGAAATAATTGTTGTTTTTGCTTGACATGATCAATTGAATTGGGTCCGGCTTGGAGGACTTGCATTGTAGGATGTCAACAAAGGTTTATCTCTCAGATATTGACCCTGTGTTGCTTCACTGTCGGCTGTTTTACATATTCCTTGTCTGTGTTACTTCAAGTGGAGAGATGTGTTCAGATTTCTTGCTCGGCAGTCTTCTGTATCAACATCAGTCCTTAAACCATGTAAGCAAGATAAGCACAGATGTTTTTCAGATAAATATGCAGATTTGGTGAAGTTACACATGTTTTCTTCAATATTGCCACTGAATTTTATTATTTTTTCCTGCTGAATAATTCTCTCAGGGTTTCTTTTTAAGTTGTTGTTTTTTTGTGAACCTATTTCAACTCATAATATTTACATTAAAAGAGCTTATCAACATGTCTATCAGCAATGTAGGCTGAACATTCTGCCACATGCAAAGTTTGATCTGTGCATCTTGGCACAATATTGGATGCTACATATGCATGTAATTCTTGTACTCTTTCCATAATACTCTTCCTTATATGTCTCTTCCAAATTTATTTTACTTTTTGCTGAATGGCTATCATGTCACAGCTAAAACCACATAATTATGTATTATAAGATGGCCATGCACAGAATCTGTTGACTGGCTGATCCGTCTGCACTGTGTCCACAGTTATGTGATAATCTGCCAGTCTGAGCGGTATTTCCAGGTGCTGTCATGCAGATCCATGCTACTGTACTATTGATTATTTTTGCTGTGCAAAATTTATGTTGCAGCTTATGCACTGCATTACATCACCGCCGGTACAGGGTAGCACCCATTTCGTCTCCCAGACATCGATCGGCAGATTCCGGTCGAACAGCACATATATTTTGTGCAGATGTCATAAGGGACAAGGACACACGGCTCCGTGATTAGCATTAGACGACAAGGATGTGGCTGTTGTTTCAGAAACAGAACGCTCTATTGAACTGTATTGTATGTGGACGTACGACTTCTGTAAATAGTGTCACCAGAAGTATCTCGGAGATGTCAACAGAGGTAGTGAAACTGAAAGGCCATTGACTTGTGATGGTAGATCCCTCAGTGGCCTTGTGGTTAGAGATGTGTGTAGGTTATCGGTGTATTGGTTATCAGTGTGTGAATGTTCCCCGACAGTGCAATGCTAGTGGTCCAAGACTCTAAACAGCCTGTATCATGTGTGTAATACTATTGGGAGATTATTAGTACTTACTTATGTCCTGCTGATCCATGCTCTGATCTAAGACAGGTTATGTCAGACTGTGTCACAAGACTAGTCTGGAGGACATCATATTGGAGAGCAGTTGGATGGTTATTGAAGAACAGTTTTATTGTTATTGTTGTTGACAAATAAGTTTGATGGTTAGTGTCATTGAAGAACAGTTTGATGGTTAATGTGACATTGTGTCAAACACTAACAATCAATGATTGGAGAATAGCTTGATGGTTCATGTGACATTGTGTCATTGAAGAACAGTTTGATGGTTAGTCCCATTGAACAGCTTGATTGTTAGTGTTATTGTAGAGTTTGGAAGATATATCAGTTTATATTAGGAGAATTTTGAAGTTTTCAGTTTATATTATGCTATGTACTACATGTCAGGTATAGGATGTAGGTCATAGAGTAGGTGGTACAACTATGGTGTTATGCTATGTACTACATGTCAGGTATACGATGTAGGTCATAGAGTAGGTGGTACAACTATGGTATTATGCTTGATTGACATGCTCCAGGTCATGAACTGATATTGTGACATGAGCGATGTATGGGAACAATTAAAAAGCCAGAGTTGATACATGATAGATTGGTTGAGCAATACCAATGCTCATCATTCACCAAATGCATAGATAATTAATATTCACAAAGACTCAAGAAATTAAATCAAATCATTTTGTAAACTCATGTTCAATGATCAAGTACGCTAATATAAAGAAATATAGTTTTATTTGAACAACTTGATTTGTCATGGCATATTTTTAGTGATGAAATCGGACCAAATATTATCGTGTAAATTTGATTTAACTACGATAATATGAGAAAAGCTGCCTACATATTACCTTGGAAAAGGAAAAAAACACACAGATTGTCTAAGTACATATATAATCATATGACTATTATCTTGCATCATGTTTAGCCACCCTGCAATTTAATGTAGGGGTCATTTGGTTAAAGATAGTCAGTAGACATACCATACACTTGAGTTACTGAGTCGTGAAAAAGCCACATTGACATAACAGGATTATCATCAGTGTTATCACCTACCTTCTACAGTTCATGTGCACAACTGGTAATGACGGACACTAACAGTTAACATTAACAGTAACACTAGCAGTAACACAGGCACTAACACCAATAGACCTGCAGTCATCACGATGCACAGATAGTCGGTCGTCTGTCACAACCAGTGCAGGTGTCTATCATCGTGTATGATACGTATTCGAGTGCCCAGTCATGTGTGACGTTCTGCCGTCTTACGGAAGATATAGTCCATTCAACGTCAGTAAGTTTAACTGTTGCAATAATATTCATCAGCCTCAGGTTGAAAGCGGAGTAAATGGTCAGGAGACGTGCTTTCGAACTACAAACTGCTTCTCGGGTTTTTTATACTCTCGGGGGAAATAGTGATGACACGTGCTGTGTACGTAAAGCTGTGGCTTTGTGCTCAGACGGGTAACATTGTCCAGTGAAGGAAGTTAGAGACTTAGCATGTAACACCTCAGTCTGGTGATCCACTGTGATAGACGGACTGTGGGAAGACGGTTGTTCAATCCACCATATCAAGAGGATTACAATAGTTAAGTAACAACGCCAGTATGTGTCCCACATACAACTTGGAGGATTTGTGGATCAGAATTGTATGAGTGAAAATTCTTTCGGATGATAACATGTGAGCTGAGCTTTCATGAATGGATTTACGAGATCTACGGAAAATGTAATTTTGTTGGTTAATCTTTGATAAGAGTGCAGCTGAGTGTATCAGTGTACGAACCCTCAGGGCTTGGGATACATATTTATTCGCAAATGTATCGTGAGAGTTGCACCACGAGGGAGTGTTTATTACGTAAACTGCAGTGTTTTATGCTACAACCTTGTCCTTTTTGTCCTACGGTGGCCAGGGTTTGATATGTGATCCAGCACATTGTGTCTATACAGCTCTTGTCTGCAGTGGAATGATGAGGAGAGGGTCGGCCTTTTTGTCATCCGAAGATAAACAAGCGTCCCAATGACGTCCCTGAATGTGTCTTGTACATTCAGCACGTGCTCTTTATCGCAGTTGCTTCATTCACCGTGCTACCTGGCAACTACCAGCGACAGATCCTCGGTGTCTTCAAACTTGGATGCCTTTATTAGATGCACTTACACACTAAACATATTGTGTTTATAGCGATCCTTGGAGGATGGGTTCGTCTGTAACGCTGGGGCAATATTATCAATGCAGACTGCCTTACGAATGTTGACATTATCATTTCCAGTTTGAGGAATGAATACCTGTATCTTGTTTGCTCTAACGTCACCCTTATTGAGTTTATTAAGAGGAATAGTAGTGTTAGATTGTATGGGCATGTCTGTGAAAACATAATGTTGTTTGTGAATTCTGTGGATTTATTAAATGGCTCTCTACACTAATATTTGATAGGAAGTGTTTGATCAGTAGTGAGAACGCTGGACATAATTTCTTGATGAAGTAAGAAGTGAATGATGGATAACGATTACAATTACGATGCTGATTCTCTTGAATCTGACCCGGAAGAATTTCCAGAGAAATGTCTTTTGAAAAATGATGATTTTGTTGAAGAGAATAACAACCAGAATTATCAATACAGTGGAAGTATTATTGATGGATGTGAAACTGTTATCAAGAGTGACTGTTATTTGAATGAGAACAACAATCAAAGAGGTGGATCCACAGTGCCAGGAGGATACAATGCAGCTCGACCTCCAGGACAGGAGTCCTCCAGGGTGACCTCAAGACCTCATGTTCCAACTGTGCCAGGAACTCCGGTTCTATCTGTGCCAGATCAGCCATATTTGGATCACACACTAATCAATCAGTTTCATCACGACACCATTGCCGACAATTTGAGTTTCCACCAAGGATCAGACTCCAATCATCCCTGTCGGCCAAATTGTAAACTCAACGAGGCGTGCATGAACCCGTTGTTTGAGGACGCTCATCATCAACAGATCAATACTGTGCAATACATTCCTGTTACTCATTCTCATAAACAACACCACAGTGACAGTGTACATCCTGTGGAAAACTCTTTGCTAAGGTGCTCATCAGAAGGCTTGACGAACAATGAATGTTTCAGTGACGACAGTTTTGAAAAGTTACCACTAGACCTAAAAAATCACCCTGAGTTAACTTTGTCATCTCATGAACGCAACACCGGTGCTGCAAATCATCTCATTTCATGTCATGACGAGACTCCTATGATGGAGAATGCAGCGTCGGGACATCGACCGACGCATTTTCAGACAGCACTGCACCACGACAGCGATCTCTCGCAGGAACCCTTCCAGCAGCATCGTGGCGATCAATCGCCGGCGCCGAGTGCCCGGTGCAGTGGTGTTGTACGTCTTCCCGGTGGATCCAATGCCCACCGTGTTCCTGGTGTCAGCCAGAAGGTGGCGCTGTCACCTGGATGTGAACTCTCTTCTCCGGAGGAAGCATTCTACGATGCTGTGGAGTGCACTGAGATATTGGACAAACCTACTCTGCCTTCAGTAAGTCTTATCACAGGGATGCACTGGTCAGGTTTTCAGATTTGTTTATACCACTAGCTCCCTTGTTTATGGTCGTCACCTATGGGTGAAATATTCCCGCCCGTGACGTAAAACAATAATACACTCACCCCTTGTTTATGTTGTTTAATTCATTGGGATAGATCTATTCCATACAACTACTTGTTGCTGTGTACACTCACACTTTTTTAGTGAAATGATTAGGTGTACAGTGTTGTACAAAGGTGACCTCGTCTCTTGTGTACATGATGTAGCTGTTATGCACACATACTCTACAGAATTTACTGTCCCATAGCCATGAGCGTCGCAAATGGGTTAAACTCCATAAACTCCATATTCACACACTCACACACCATAGCCATGAAAGAACTTGTGAATATATTAACTTAATTGAAAAAGGTAAAAATTAATAAATAAATAAATACATTTTGAAAAATTAAAATGTTATCATTACTAGAAAAAGGTTTTAAATGATATATGGGTGTTAACCATGACACTGTTCTTGTGCTTATGTAGTACAGTGTACTAACTACACTTGTGTCGCTGGTCCTGTCTGAGGTGAGTCACCGACTCTGCGTATACTATAACACATGGTACAATACGAGGTGGTCACTGGGGTGAGCTTCTCCCTCCCTGTCTGTCTGTACCCCATACATAGAGAGATCGCACAACTCCCTGTTGCCAAATACTAGGCATGCCTGCATCGTTCTTGTCAATATTGTGAACAACAGCCCGGGTGTCACTCTACTATATCAAGTTATTTGGGACATCTTTGTGTTTGGTGAACGAGTCGTGAAATGTTCATATTTGAAGCACTTTGTATGTACAATTAATGTTTTTTTAATGGTCATATTCGCTGTAAAAGCCTGCGGTCATTGAGGCTGTTTTGAATAAATCCCAGATCAAGTGGTTCAAGTGTGGCAGTTGTTTTCTAAAGGCTTTATTATAGCTGTAGTTGTACATTCGGCTTCTCTTTGTAGATGTTCTGTAGAAGGGTCAATTTGCCCTCTTTTGAGATCACGTAGAATGAGTAAGCAGTAGACTTCAGTGTAGCCACAGACATCGATGGTTATTTTATCTGGTTGCAGGAGGAACTAACATGACATGTTCTATAATTGATTATTATCAGAAATATAATTTCAGATTTATTTTTATTAATGTATAAAATTACAAAGAGTACATGTTTGCTACAAAGATGTTACAGTGTTTGCCACCCATATTGACAACATTCCCTCATATTTCTTGATCATATGATGGCTATATTGAATATAACAATGTATACCTTACAGGTAACTTAGCAAGTGGCCAGACTGGTATTGGTTATCTACTATTAATAGTGACCGATATGGGTCAGTGCCAGGGCGATCAAGTGGTCAGAGAGCTGTAGATGTAAACACTGTTCCCCTTGTAGGCAACACCAATGTTCCTCACAGTATGGGCTCCACCATTGCCCTGTATGTGGTTAACACTGACCATAAGGTGTTGAGACCTGCTGTGCAAACATTGTCATTGTAGAAGAGGGCTTGATGGAAATTAGACAGGTTGTTATTGCGTCCTGTTCTGTGTGTAGAGTTAGTAAGATGTACAAGCCCTCGGAAAATGTTCTATCCAGGAGGATTAGATCTTCTTTATGAACAGGTATATCTCCATTGTAAATTATCATGGATTAGGTTATGTTAAGTTGTGTCAAGGTCTTTTGACATTAGGGTTTCCGTATGACTGCTGTTATCGAGTTATGCTATTTCCCCTGAAGGAACCATGTTTGATCTATAAATCAAATCGGATAATTGGGGTATTGTCAAATCAGATGGATGTAATCTGTGTATGTGTTGACTAGGAGATCATCATGAAATATATATTGACTATTGCCCCAGCTTGCCCCAGAGTATGACATGCTATAATGATATGATGTATTTTGATATGTGGTTGGATATGTATCTGTATACATGTTCATGTACATGTGTCACGATATAGAAATACTGCCATATTTTGATAACAAACATGATTGAATCAATTTCAAAGTCATCATGACCTAATGCATTGAATACACAGCATGTCTTCGATATTTACAACAACAACAGATATATATTCCCACTGAACATTCCTGAATGACTGTAGTTTGAACATAAAGAAATGATTGTTGTCTACTGCATGTATGAATCATGGTGCATTTAATGGACTTCAAAAGGATACTGTCAATCAATATATACACTGTCTGTATGTTATATGTCGCTGTTGATCAAAGCCAGATCGCACACTGCATTGTAATACTAATTCTGTTGTCTGCAGTTACCAACTTTGACTACTTCAAAACATTCACAAGGAAGTTCATATTCAGGCAATCAGGCATATTCAGACAATAACTTGTTGAATTTGGATAATTTTTATGTTGCCTTGTGTTGTTATGGAGCTACTTGCCTAGTGACATGAGTGCACTCGTAACTGTGTATAGTAATTGTGGTCAATGGAACGATGAACATTTGAATATGGTGTTGCCTGTGTGTGGCAAGCCACCTCAACAATGTCCAGTTGGCACCGAGATTATCAAACCTTTTCCATACAAATTTACGCTAAAGCTCCAATTTTATGTTGGGATTTGAGAACAACTATTTTGAATTGAGCATGAAATCACTCTGTAGTCCCGACGTAAATCAGTGCATGCAACATGCTTTTACTATGGTCAGGGGCATGAGGCTCAATTCATGCCCAGACTAGTGGTATGACCCTTTTGTGAAGCGCAATCCAGATGCTTACACACCACTAATAACTGACATGAAGTATACTGAATACTATCATCTATCGAATTACAGTATATAAGTGAAACTTTTGGTTTTAGTTAATTTGTTCTCGAGCCGACCAATGCACTGTCAATGTCCAGTATAGTCGTGGGTCTTTAGAACTACATGTCGCACTGACACTTTACAGCCAGGAGTTTTGTCATTGCCATAAGGTCAGTCTGTACATCAGCTGTACCAGACCGCTGTGATGGGGCAACTTATTGATCTTAAACCACCACTAGAACCACTAGAACAATGGACATATTCCTGCAGCAGCAGAGAGATTGTGTTAGCATTGATTACAACACTCGCTGGCTCTCCTTTCCTGGGACTGTTCAGGGGAAGTCACTCTTGGTGTTTGTGTCGAGGCGTTTATCAACTTAAGATTGATGGTATGTCTTGCTTATCTGGAATTAGTTGTGCTTTAGTACTGTAATCTGGCTGTGGGTAAGCATTGGTTGTAGGGCAATCGGGATGTTGCTTGTTTCTCCATGTTACAGACTGAGAAGGTAGAATGCAGAGTGTGTTATTTATAGATTTTATTTGTTGCTTCATATATTTGTTCAAACGTTAGATCTATATGAGTTCTGTAATTGTTTTACAATTACATCTGAGGCCAATTGGTACAGTCTGGTTCTGAACTTCTGTTATCCTACGTGTACTATGTGTGCACAGCAAGAAGCTTTTTTATGCAAAGTAAGCCTGAGATCCTTTCGCGAGTCATAGATCAGTAGGAAAAGCCACTGAACACCTAAAATAAGTGGAAGTGTTGATACCACTGTGTAACTTTCATGGACAATTTGACACACCTGTGTTGTATGTGTTAATTGGAAGTATGAGTCAAAGGTGTTGCCCAAAGTCAGTAGGATCAATGTACAATTATTGCCGCGAGACTCTTGACAGGGGTAAATATGCAACTTGTGCCTACATTACTGCTAATACACTTCATTTGCAGGATTGGTTTCGGTGGGGACACATTGTCCCTAATGCAGTGTAATAGATCAGGATTGTATGTCTGACTGTATGAAGCTAATTGCACAACTTTTCCAGTATGATATATCTTTCTGTTGCTTTGAAAGGCAAATCTGGTTTTTTTCACCCCTCTGTCTAGGTCTTGAAGTATGATATGTTTTGTTCAATGACGTTAGGGTAAACTTGCAACTCCTCCAAGGCTTTCTTGTACGAAATGATATAAGTAAGTAATCTTTACCTCCAACCTTAGTTATAGGCCACACCATTGTACAGATTGGAGTTACCTTAGCTATAGGCCACACCATTGTACAGATTGGAGTTACCTTAGCTATAGGCCAAACCATTGTACAGATTGGAGTTACCTTAGCTATAGGCCACATAATTGTACAGATTGGAATTACCTTAGCTATAGGCCACACCATTGTACAGATTGGAGTTACCTTAGAGTTTCTCTAAGGTAAGCCCAGAACTGAAAGCTGGATGTTGTGGTTTGAAATAGAACTGTATATGCCTATATAACAATGATTTTACTCAGATTTATTCAATGTATTGAAATCAAAGTAAAGATTTTTGTTGGTAAAGCATTGTGTATGTGTCCTGCTATGACGTTAAGCAACATACCACTCCTCACTCATTGTGTTGATACAATTTTGTAAAGATATATTTTTTATGAATGACCTAGCCAATAATCTGAGGAAATAATGTCAAATGTAACTGGTTACCTTTAGCTGGTAAACTGAAAACAGCTGTTGCATCCCTCGCCATATATCTGAATAGTTGCTGTCAGTATGGAATTTGAAATTGACAACATGATTGGATATCTGTGATGGATATTTCAATGACCTTTTCTTAATATTTCTTGTTCGTGTTTTTATAGACTTTATTTAAGATCTTGCTGCTTCACACTTAAATCATTAGGTATTGATTTGTGGAAACATTCACAACGATTATAGTCTTTCCTCTATACAAGATAATGATGGTCAACAGGGTAAATATACCCAGATTATTCACAACGATTATAGTCTTTCCTCTATACAAAATAATGATGGTTAACAAGGTAAATATAACCAGATTATTCACAACGATTATAGTCTTTCCTCTATACAAGATAATGATGGTCAACAGGGTAAATATAACCAGATTATGTAACTACAACTGTTGTGATGCTGTCAGGATGCCAACATGTGTGGATACTTCCTGTGTTGGCATGATGCTAGTGTTAATAAATGATTATGTGGAGTAGTGGCTTGTACAAGAATACAGCTGTATACTGCATACTGTGATATTTGAGAATACTGTCTGCATAGGATATAAGTACAGTTCTAGTAGTGGGGAATAACAATGAAAACCTTTACTGTATGTTTATATATTGTTGAGCCAAGTTGGTAGGTGTATAATATGTTATTAATATTCATGAAATGCGAAAACGAATGAAGTTCTTTAGTATGTTATTTATGTAATGTTCTTTTTACTTTCAATGTTCTCTCTACTGGAACAACATCAATCATGTCTCAGTAAGCTGCATGTCTGACATCTAAAATCACGTAGAGAATGCTAAATCTTTTCGTCCACGTATAAACATGATAAATTAATGGTTGCATTCAGTACGATGTCAAGTGTCAACAGTCACATTGATGGCAGGGAGGTGTGTATGTGTAGACTTACTGTGCAAGCAGGAATTAATGTAATATGTGGGCTTTGTCGTGCATGCGTGGCCTATATTTTCTGTATGACATGGCATAGCCTGGTCTTGTCAAAGCAAACGTAATTGACTGTACAGTAAACTCTAGTAGCTGTATTGTGAGCTGCGCTGGTGTATATGTTTTGTATACAAATGGTATTTAGATTGGGACAAATGAGCACAATAAAAATGATGAATGCAGGGCAAGCAGTTCGTCCAAGTATTGAAATATTAAAATGAATTGCATGACTGCACATACTGAACCACAAACTATTCCATTCAACTCTGCCCAGGTTTTGATTTATATGTCTCTCCAGATGTTTCATTTTAATGTTTCAAGTCTGACTACTGGCTGATCACAGTTATTGCTGTTAGCCAGCTATCATTGATCTATACTAATTTTTCAAATATTGAATTTTCAAATATTAACAATAAATGGACCAAGTTATCCCAATCGCTTTGAAATATTAACTCTTCCATGAAAGATATTTGTTTTGTTATCATTTGGAATGTACAGACATAATAATTTGTAGTAATAATAAATATGACTATGATAAATGTTATTACTTCTGAAATTTCAACACAAAATGATTGCATCAATGTTTATTTAAACTTTTCAAACTTTTCCAATTTGCTTTTGACCCAGGAATGTATTATTTGTTAGCATTGTACTTTGACTCTCTCACTATTATCAGGATGCCTTGCCATAATATTAGGTATGATATGACTGTTGGGAATCTTGGTCAGTGTATCTCCTTCACCTATAGATAGGTAAGCCTTCCTGTGGTATCCATAGAACTGTCACAGTATACAGGTGGATGTAGACTGGTCTATTATGTGAGAAGTCTACCTTGTATGTTCGTTATGTTAATCCCTTACTGCAAGTGCTAGCCTGGAATGGCTATGTTGCCATGGGGAAACCAACATTGGTACAGCATTTTTAGCTTGGAAATAATAATATTGCAGTGTTTACGTAAGGCATGTGTCATGCTGTATTTTGTATTACAGATTGCATTTAACTGTTCAGTTCTGAAATATATGATAGTTCATCTGCATGACATTACCTCATCATATTTGACTATAATCCATGATGACATTAGTCAATGTTAGTGGTAGTACATGGATAACTGTTAACATAGGTTAATGTCAGCAAATTATATCCTTCATAGTGATCATAACAGTCTTGATAGCATTTTCACACAATCACATAAATTATAGAATTCATAAATGTAAACAATTTAAAATGTTGTTTTACGGTCATATAGAAAAGTATGAGAATGTTTTGTTTTCTTACCTTTCTCCTGTGCACCATGTTTATGTTGCATATGGGACAAGTAAACGAGAGTATCCTACATAGCTAGGATTCTCAAAGGCCGCAGGTATTGATTGACAATATGTACACATGCCACATCCTCAGGGTGTATACAAAATTATTGCCGATCTACAATGAACCAACTGTTGCCACCGTGCAGAATACAATTATTATGCTTGCTATTGTTCAACATCTTTAACATGACTCGTCTAGCGGATTTTCTTCCAACCACCTAAATACCACCGTGAATATTGTCGTAGTTATTTGTTGAAGACCCCATAATGTGTCGCAGTCTTATTTTTTGATGATGTGTTATTTGTGATAAATGTCTGCTGTGCTTGTACCAGCATCTGAAGATGAATTTGACAAGTGAAGCCAGCTACCGTCAATGCGACATATTTAGAAAGGATCGTGCTGTAATGAGTTTTGGATTAATTAACTACCACTTGGAGACGAACTGTGAAGATATTGTAAGATATGGTGGCCATTAATTCAAGTGTTTGCTCTACCCAGATGGGTATGCTTTCGCAAGTCAAGTGGGTATGCAAAATATTAATCATATCGTCATTATTAATGAGTGAATATGTTCAGCTGTGGACCTTGAGTACTTTCCGAAAGACATGGATGATTAAAGCCATTCAGTTTGTCAGTAGGATATGTGTGATTTGAAGGCTGCATTACCTATCCCATAGAATATACTTCACAATTGTCGAAAATGGGAAATATTCATTTTGGAAGAAGAGTTGTCGAAACAAAAAGCAAGAAGCTTAACAATGAGCGTATTCTGTCGGAGGTGACGGAAAAGAGACTGCTAGAGTCCGCAGAGAATAGAGATATAACCTTTATTGATGAAGGAAATCCGGTGCGTGTTAATGATATACAATTTCTGTGTTTAACTGATGAGCAGGATAGTAGGTATGGCTCAGAAACTGACGACAATGACGTTAAGTTGTTGGGGAAAGACGAAATTATGGTGGATGTGCTTGACAATCGTGCCTATTCCAGTGCTCGTCTCGTCTTAAATAATTTCGACAAGACGAAAATGTGCAAAAGGTGTTACAAGTACCTAAGCACTTCAACACTGAACCTTAACGACGGGTGTGATGATGGCGAGGATGATTCGTCGAGCGATGATTTATACGAAGACACTGTGGACACTCAAGATGAGTTGGATATGAATGACTCTTTGGATATGGATACAAGCTACCACTTGAAGTCCATCCGTGAGGATCCCAGGAACAACACAGAGAAAGCTGATGCCGAAAAGGATGAAAAGGGAAATTTAGGGGGAAAGGAAGCCTGTGGTGTTGTCACTAAGGCTGACGGCAGTGTCGACTATCCAGATGTATTTGGCGACGACCATGTTAACCAGCTCCCGGCTAACAGGCGGAGGAGAAAGTCGAGACATTCTAGTAGTACTTCTCAGAGGTATTCATGCGGTGACGTCGTGCCGTACTTAGTGACGACTCGGAACACATCAGGGGTGTTCACTGGTTTCAGGGGTTACGTCCCTGTCCGTCTCAACAGCAGCATGAAGGCGATGTCTGTCGACTCTCTGGACGTCATTCTGGGAGTTGAACAGTCCAGTACCGAAAGTGAAGACACTGGTGGTATGGTTTTAAGAGATAAAAATAGCGAATTAAAAGATTGTCCAAGTAAAGGTATTGTCCCTGAACAGTCGGATGAATCTCGTGTTAAGATAGAAGCTGCAGGATTGTCCAACTGTAAAAGTAACTGGTTAAAAAAGGTGGAAGAATTGAGAGGTTCCATTGACATTGGTGGCATGAGTTCTGATGTCTCTTGTGGAAAGAAATACGCCAAGCGTGTTCCAGTATTTGAGGTAGGACACAAATGGTTGCTGATCATTGGAATGTCAACATTAGGGAATGTGTCCATTGACAATGATATTGACACTCTGCTAAATCATTGAGACTTATTCATGTTTCATTATGTTTATGTGCTTTTAATAAATATTCCAATGAATGCATAACATTAATATGTAGTAGGTAATATATTAAATATGTAATAATTATTCATAAAAAATAATACATCTAAGTTTTTAAAGTAATGTAAAATATTGTTTGTTTTTAATAATAATAATAATAATAATAATAATAATAATAATAATAATAAATTAATTAAATATGAAGGACTGATGTGAATAATATCTAAATATTTAGTTACACCCTTGCACCATGTACATACACCCAGTGTGGGTGATGGTCTAATTATGCAATCTATTCATCAAGTTCATGGACAGAAGGTTATTTGGGGGTGTTTGTCATAGCTGTCTACTTGTCCATTCACACCGGTCCCAGCTGTAGTACTGTTATAGCATACACCACTCCCCCCACTGAGCCACTGATGCTTCACCATGTTGACAGGTGTGTTAGCAATGTTTGCCTGCTTGAGAAAGCAGCCATCCCATGTACACACGTAAAACATACTGGACTAGTATAGGTATGGCATGTCGATGGTCTGACAAGAAGTGCGATAATGTTACAGGTACATACAGACAGATAGCCATTACAGAGATCACAATCTCTGTATACAATCTCTGTATACAATCTCTGTATTATTAATATTTACACGTAATTTCTGTAAGTTGATATTCCAGGAAGCGGTGTCTGTATCATGCTCGGATGCCAGGATCTGGCAGCGTGACATAACGCAGGTGTAGCCCAATCTTTATCTATGATTTATGTTTGTGTATTTGCAGGCCAAGTTGAAAGCTTCCCTGTCATGGATTCTACACAAGGCGTACAAGAGTTCCATTCCAGAGGAATTCAGGAACCCTTTCTACGAGACGACGGATCAGGTAGGTCGGGATGAACGTTCATCGTGTCTGTCACTTTGTATTAATATTATTTTTAGATGGCAAGTGGCTATGTTTGAAAGGTTTATGATTTAAGCACATTTTACTAAGAAAATATATTTAAAAAACAAATTTTAATTTAAAAAATAAATTAAATAAAAAGCTTAAGAAATCAAAAACACTACAATTTGTTTGGGGTAGTATATGATGTAGTGTACAATGTAATGTATGATGCTGTTGTATTCCCAGGGACCATGTCAGCTGAAACACCACCTGATCCGAGTACTGGCATCCAGCGAGGTCTACTGTATGGCCTGTGCCAACATGTTCCCAAACACCTCCTCACAGTGGCAAGGTTAGAACCCCCCATACCAGTAGACCATCTGTTTGGAAAGACCAGTAGATCATCTATTTGGAAAAACCAGTAGATCATCTTTTTGGAAAGACCGGTAGATCATCCATTTGGAAAGACCAGTAGATTGTCCATTTGGAAAGACCAGTAGATCATCTATTTGGAAAGACCAGTAGATTGTCCATTTGGAAAGACCAGTAGATTGTCCATTTGGAAAGACCAGTAGATTGTCCATTTGGAAAGACCGATAGATCGTCCATTTGGAAAGACCAGTAGATTGTCCATTTGGAAAGACCAGTAGATTGTCCATTTGGAAAGAACAGTAGATTGTCCATTTGGAAAGAACAGTAGATTGTCCATTTGGAAAAATCAGTAGATTGCCAATTTGAAAAGACCTGTAGATTGTCAAAGACCAGTAGATTGACTATTTGAATATACCAGTAAATTGTTCAGTTCAATCTGGTAGTTTAGCATCTGTTATTAGATTGAGTGAATGAGTACAACGCCTGCTTGAATCATCAGTGTTGTGTTGCTGCCCACAGGTCACTGGAACATCATACAGGTGTTGTCAAGGAAGGGCATCTACGTGACAGGACCAAACGAAACCGCAGTCACCGAGACCATCCTCATGAAGACAGCGCCCTTCAGTGTGGTACGTTGTCTGTAGAGGGACATCCTCGCCTGCATGTAGTCCCTTGGCTCCATTAATTATTTTTTTCGCAAATTGGTTAAAGATTCCCGCAACAATGTTAAACTCCATAATCACTCTCACTGACCATTCAAAAATACATGGTTGGGACATCTTTTTCTATTCAAAACTGATCATCTTTTCACCTGATTGTGTATTTCATTGTTTGCAACTCAAGATTATGTAAGCCCTCAGACTATGTAAAGCTTCTGGTACTAGTAGAATCTGATAAAAAAAAAGCTTGTAAATGTAACTATTGCACCTGAGCTAATGTTAAAACTACTGCTTGGAGTCATGTATGCTGAAATGACACAGGTTCTGCCCATGCCAGCTGAAGATGATTAGACCTAGGCTAGTGTTTCATGTCCATACTTTGCTGACTGTATTCTGTTGTCTGTGTTGTAGGACGCCCACCTGTCCCTCATGAATGCGCTGCTGTTGGCCTACGCCAGTGAGATGGCCACTGTGGAGAGGGTGGTGCAGGCCGTCAGGTAAGCTAGAGGTGTCCTGAGTATCTCAACACTGGAGTTTGTTCTATGTGGGCGACGATCTCATAGTCATCTTATCTGCTCTAAATTAAATCTGCTCTAAATAGCATACATCAATTTCACTACTAAGTTCCTTTGCCTCCATAGCTTTGAACTATTTTTCTTCTTTTCATAAAACTTGACTTCAGGTTTTTTAGCTGTATCTCTTCTTCGGAACAAAATATTTATAAAAATATGAGGAAAATATAATGTTTGATGAAATTCTAAATAAAATAAAACAACTTAATAGTGGTATCTTAAATCCTGATAATGCACTAGCTCACTTAGGAATGTCAAAATGCTTAGAGTTATGACACTTAAGTACTCTTTTAGGTGCAGGAATAAAAGATTTTAATACTTCTAATAAAACTGATTCAGATTTACGAGAACTATCAAGTTTAGTAAATGAAACAGAAAATAAAACTAATGCTTTAATCTAAATAATAGAGTATGATATGATTTTTAAAAAAATGAAGTTTTTTGAACTAAACTGGAAGTGTGTTTGTGGAAATATTCTAGCAGATAACAGATATTTTTACATTCAATGTGATAGAGAACGATCTTTGTCATAATAAAATAGCTAGAATTTTCCTAGCTTTAGTCTTTATAAATTTTCGCTCTTATGTAGCAAAGCAACCCATTGAAAGCCCCCTAAAATAGTCACTTTGAAGATATAATTACACTATCAATTCATAAGGTAGATAATTATGAGTAAGCATCCACTCTACAATACAACAGGACTTCAAAAAAACAATAAA
>JAUTBV010073536.1:0-19507 GCA_032361325.1 Lepetodrilus fucensis
TTCCAGCTTAGCTGATTTCGGCAGACTGGTCCCTCCTTGGGACGCATTTGTCTCACAGCATGGAGCTGGAGAGCGGTATATGTTATTCGTTGCTTGTGCTAGGCTGGATTTCCATCGGTGTGGATATCGGTGTGGATATCCTGAAATAACGGTTATATATCGTTTTATTCCGGAATCTACAGCGTTTCGTAATATTATAGTAGCCTATATCATTCTCTAACATATATAGGTTCAGCGCTTACCAAGACATAGGCTACTCCAGAGATGTAGTGTATGAAATAGATGTAATTGGTCCTGGAACTCGAGGATGTTGTATAGTATATGTGGAATTGTATGCAAGTATGAACCAAGTCAAGTGTATTATGTATCGAAAGTGCCTCTGTTCACCCAGCAGATAATGGGTACCCGGTAGAATCGCATGGGCACGCGAATGATAACCGCGAATGATAGCACCTTGAATGGCAGCTTGGATTGTATACTCCCCAAGGAGTTTGAGATGGAACATGAGAGGAGACTGATCCATTGACCCGGGTAATAATGCAATATTGTTATTATTGTTGTTGTTGTTGTTGTAGGAATAATTATGTGCATGATTTACTTTCCCTGTCTGAAATTGGTTGTTCTAAACACATATAAATAGCACATGCATAAGAAGAAACACGTTTATTATACAAAACAACTTCAGAACTTAGTAATAACGTTCATAATAAAGATGATGGCTTAACATTTGATAACATGCAATTTGTGATGAAGCCAGCACATACAAACACACGCGCACAGTACGTTCAAGTATATTTATAACAATACTTTCAAGTTTATTATAACAATATTTTCAAGTAGGCCTATATTTATAACGACACTTTCAAGTATATTGATAACAACACTTTCAAATATATTGATAACAACACTTTCAAGTATATTTATAACGACATTTTCAAGTATATTTATAACGACACTTTCAAGTATATTTATAACGACACTTTCAAGTATATTGATAACGACACTTTCAAGTATATTTATAACAACACTTTCAAGTATACATGTATATCCTATTGTTTGTGGCACTCTTCTGGTGGTATAAAGGCATCGGGGTCGCGGATGCCAATTGAAAGATCGTAAAATCTGAAACAAAACAGTAACAATTGATTATATTAATATATGAGACTAACAAAGGGAGGAGTATAAACTAAAGTAATACGTTTACAGAAGAATATAACTGAATTTCATACAAATCAACTGCTGGGCCATTGACCGACCTTATTAAATTGTTATTAATGTTTTTCTGCCGAGGTGGAATGCATGGTTTCATATCAAATACGACGTGCCTCCAGCTTGGAGAGGGTTAAACTGACAAGTCTTTAATAATAGAAGTGACATAATCTTGAAAGCGGCTCTATGCCATGAATCAAAGCAACAAGCCAACAGGCTTGTATAACAAGACTATACTTACGCTCGGAGAAGAGCGCCTGTTCTGTTGCTGAAGAACATGGAGTGAACAGGAAGGCAGTCCTCCGCAGTGACGAACATGACGTAGGGATCTGATGAGAAAGACGAAACAAATACACCCCTGTGTCGTGAGTGACGGCGAAATGTTGTCAAATAAAGTAACATTAGGTAAATATTCGGCAAAAGTGGAGATTTACGGCCCATCAAAACATCACGTCAGTTAATGAAGTACCGTAATACAGAGTACCGTTAAAACAATCATCAAAATTGATTTATTTGGTTGCCAAATTGTCTGTGGAATCATGAAATACATTTTACAAACAAGATTCTGCCAAATCTCGTAACAAAAGTGATGGGGCTGTGACCTCCACTTTTGGAAAGAATTCCAGGTAAAACGAATTTGTTTGTGATAATATATTGAAGAATCCAAAGAGTATTCCTACTCTCCCCAAGTTTTCAAATGTGATGCCGTATTCGATAACATTCATTAGCTATACGGTCCCTTGCAAATTTAATGAAGGAACTCCAAGATTTTTTATTGACCAGCTGTCGTGGTTATAGGAACGGTAACTTTTAATACCGTGAAGTCGCACTTTTTATTTAAAAAAGTAAATGTTAATTTATTTTTATTATTTCAAAAATTATTATGACCGCCAACCTAATTATTGACGAATCGTGGATATTATCAATCCAATTATCAGGATTCGAACCTAGCACTCACTTCCTTCAAATTTGCCATCGAAGATATTGATGGTGACGTGCTCGTCCGGAACACCCGCTGCCCCGGCAACACCTTCCCCCCTGAACCTGGCGTCCCGGGGGACAGCGAAGGGTATCCAGGGTCTGGTTAGTTCCGTTACGTTACACTGACGTGTCCTGACGTTCAAACTGTACTGCAGATTCTGGGGAATTGATGAATGAATAAATTAATAGATAGATACATGGATAATAGACAGATGAACAGATGGATGAATTAATGGATGGATGGATAGCTAGATAATAAATAATAATATATAAGTATAGATACTAGATAAATATATAGATACTAGTATATGATACAGGATGGCTCTACATATGACCACCACCACCATCACTATCATCATCATCATCATCATCATTAGTAAATTATTATTATTAATATTATTATTAATAGTACTACTACTACTACTACTACTACTACTACTAGTAGTAGTAGTAGTAGTAGTAGTAGTAGCAGCAGCATCCTCAAAACACAAGCTATTATGACCACACCTAGGTTTAGTGTAGTCATAATGGCCGGTGTTTCGAGGATGTAGTAGTATAGTAGTAGTATTGTTGTTGTTGTTATTATTATTATTATAATAATTATTATTGTTATATTATTATTATTATTATTATTATTATATTATTATTATTATTATTATTATTATTATTATTATTTATTATTTATTATTTATTAGTAGTATTAGTATTAGTATTAGTATTAGTATTATTACTGTAAACACGTGTACATACGAGCTTGTGGAGGTACAGTCTGTCCAAAGTTTCAACATCACGCCCGATCTGTATTTCCTCGATCTCACGGAAACGTCTGTTGTCGTCGTCGTAAGCGAAACGTCCCATGGCACGGAATTTTCTATCTGGGTCGAACTGTACGGTACCAAAATATTTTGTTTTCTTAATGATTACATAACAATTTAACGAATTCACAAATGCTAATTTCTCATTGCATTAGCTCGAAGTTATTAACACAATTCATCGAATGCAACAGTAGCGTATACAATATAATTATTATTGCCTACGAGATTAAAACTCGATTATCGGGTTGGTTAACTTTCAAGAGTGCAACGTTATGTACATGTAATACCAAACTTTTGAATGCAAAAATATCGAATGCATTGAAAGCAACATTAAGGGTTCATTGGAATATACATCAGAAAGTGGTGTGGCTGTACTTACCATTGAAAACCGCCCCTCAAACTGGCGAGGACTTTCTGAAGATATAAAATACATGCATCTGATGATCCTCTGAAACACAGGTCCAATGGCACATTGCATACGCTACACCGGACCTTTCGTTAGAGGATGGCTTTAATAATGATCCTGCATACTTCTATATTACTTTGTAGCCTATGCCTTACTAGAAATCAATTGAATGTTGCTGTTATTTTCGAAGTGCCATACTTTGATATGCTCTAATATCGGTATTGTAGCCTATACGTTTCCTTGGACTAATGGTTAGGATAATTAGTATAATTACATACCGCAAGGTTTTGGCTGTTGCGCCAAAGCCACAACGGCTAGGAGACTCAACGTGACTACAGCGAGCATGATGAGACTTGGACAGGACGCGCGGTCACGTGGCCTTCCCTTAAATAACACCCTGCTATCTCTTGATAAAAGCACGTGACTTTTATTTGCGAATTGATATCGGCACACCACTGAATTCTTGTAATCATTTGAGAAACGTCTTGGCTTGGCGTGACTTGCATGAACGTCAGTTATGTTGGTTCTTTGGACTGGTTTATGAAATAACCACTAAATGTGGGCTTGGAGAATCGTCATCTTCTCCGAACAGATGCCTTTAACAGGAACACACAATTATGTCAAGGAACACAAGTATATGTCCAGGCACATACTAACATATCAAGGAACACACCAATAATGTCAATAGAATAGAATTGTATCCGTACCTACGTTGACAAACGTCTGAAGTTTAGTAAAAAATAGTTTTACAAACCACTAACAATAATAAGTACGTAATACTATCACTTATAAGCAGATATACGTTGTGTCTATATCTTGAGTACAAACAAACATTGGTATTGATTTGATAAGGGACAATGCCTGTATGAGAGCTGTCATAGTTATTGGGTGGACAAGAAACGACATATGGCGGGCAAGATAAAGGTTCACTGCCAGACAAAATGTACTATATAACGACATTCTAAATGTGGCATGATTGTCTGTTGTTTGACATGATTGTGTGTGCCTTTAGTTTATATGATTATCTATCCATTGACACTATTGTGTAGCTTGACACAATTTGTGTATTCCTTGACATAAGGTCTGCCTGACAAAGTGTGTAAGCGTTAACATTATTCTGTGTTCCTTTGACGTGATTGTGTGATCCTATAGTAGTAGTCGAGGCTTGAATCGAAGCCTGCCTCATGTTATGCCATAGTATAGTAACAGCACGATATACGTCTATAGACTATATAGTACAACCCCAATCTAATTTAAAATTACATACGAACGTACCGCTCTTAATATATTCCATGTTGAGCGTATGCCAGTATTATTTGGAGCATCCTTTCGATCTAATTGTAATTAGATTGGTACAACCCTTTCGTTAAACACATGCCATTCCCCATCCTCGAAAACCCAAGCCATTATGACTACACTAACCTCCGTCAAATACCCTGGGATCACTGCCTATATAGAACTCCGTTTTGGCTGAGGAAAGGTCAGCATGAATATAGTCATAATGGCTTGGGTTTTCGAGGATGGCCATTCCCCTGTCCCACACAATCATGTTAGTGATTCTCGTAGAGCTACGGTCGTTCTGAGCATAAATGATAATCTATGTTCTGAGCAACGAGACCAAAATCGTTCATGTCAATCGCCCATAAATATTATTAATCGGTTGTATCATAACAAAACTATCCTCCTTACCTCTTCTTGTTCTATGAACAAATTGACTGAAGCCTGAGGAAAATAGCAAAGCAATTCAACAAATCAGTCAAGGACAATCACATACTTGTTGGAAAACTTTCTACTAAATGTCGGAACTCAGTTTTACGAATATGGTGCCATTCCTCATCCAATGTATCTGCACATTCTTGAAGAGTATCTGGTACTTGTGGATATTTGGACTGTATTCATTGTTAAAATAGTAGAATTCTAAATGTCCAAATGGCAATTGGCCCTTTATGTCATTGAGTTAGTTCCTGATGACAGTATTTCTAATTACAGATACTTGTGTGAAATCCCTCATCTTGTTCAAAGTACACATCATCTGAAGTCGTGATTCAAATAGCAAAGTACAATAGACCTCGCATATAACGTACTCATTGGAACCGGCTATTTTTGTCCGTTATATGCGAAGTCCATTATATGCATATGCCGTAATTAGCGTTAGACAGGACCGGGACTTTAGATTCAGTCCGTTATAGGCGAATGTCGAGGCCGGTATATGCGAGGTCTACTGTTTCTAATAAAGGTATTTCCCATGGTCAGAGATGTAGTGTACGAAATAGCAGTCTTTGAGTCTTGATTTAGAGGATGTTCTTGGATCAGTTTTCAAACAGACAGAAAGCAAGCCCGGCAGTAGATCTCTCACTTTTATTACGACAGACATACAATGCTTACAAGAGTAGAAGAGTGAGGCAAACACATGTTGTAGAAAAAGTCCTAGACAAGTTTAGATATAAAGCTGTGATAGTTCGTTACACTAATCAAAAGTCACGTGTAAAATATGAATGATCACATTGTACAAACACGGTAGCTCTAAAACAATTGGTTCTTTTATGAATGACCCAAAACTAGGCATGCCAATGAAAGGCCCAAAACTAGGCATACCAATGAATGGCTACAAACTAGGCATGGCTCCAAACTAGGCATACCAATGAATGGCCCAAAACTGAATGGCTCCAAACTAAGTATTCCAATGAATGGCCCAAACTAGGCATACCAACCAATGGCCCAGAATAGGCATACCAATTAAGGGCCCAAACTAAGAGCATCAATGACCATATACATGTACAGTAACACACAATGTATATATTTTAATGGTTTCTACAATGAAGTATTGGCAAGTTACATGCAAGTTCGTTCAGAAATAGACAAAGGCTTGACTATGTATGTATATTGATAATTCACAATAAAGTACTGATATTGTTAAGCATTACGTTTACATTAAGTAATAATATGGTTGGAAACATTCTGAAAATGGATGAAGATATTGAAAATTGTTTTCGTGAGGTCAACGTAAAGAATTATCAAAAAGTTCTATTTGGAATGGAAATACAAAATTTGGTACAAAATACTGCTCTGACTTTTGGCTTGAAATGTAGTTGTTCACTGATGGAATAGTATGCCATAATCATAAAAATCCACAAAAATACTCCCATATTTGATGAGAAATGACTGGTAGATGACTTCTGTGGCGGTATCTTTTCCTTGTTTCTTGTAATAAAATCTATCACCTCGACTCCTCCTTTCAAGTTATTTTTCGCTTATTTACAACCAAGAGATCCAATGGTGAAAAATGCTTAATTTAGTCATGTTAATATTAGATACAAGCAAACTATCTAAGAGTGTGCTAGTCTACAACAGACAGTCGACATCTGTTGAACCTTCCTCCAACGGGATGCAACAGGAGATGCCCTAAAGATCAACGATTGTGGACTCCAGCAAGACAAAGATTAGTGAGCTAGTGTACATCAGTCGACATAGCTCTATTTAACAGTCATGCAACTGGAGGCAACAAGAGATGCCCTAAAGACTCCAGCAGGACAAAGGTTAGACAGCTAGACAGGTATCCATTGTCCATCTGATATCAGAAATGGCTGATTGTCCTATAAAAGGGTTTGTGGGGTCAATTTTTCCAAACTGCCATTTCTTCAGATGGACATCCTGTCCACTCTGTCCAGCTGCAGTCCACTCTGTCCAGCTGCAGTCCAGTGTCCAGCTGCAGTCCACAGTGTCCAGCCACAGTCCACAGTGTCCAGCTCCACACCAATGACTGGACAGTTGCTTCAAGGACATCCTCAACTACTTTCCATGACCTACTTAACATCCATCAAAGGTCTTCATGGGAATTTGTTGTTTAAAATTCCATCTGGAATCTTTCACACACATGTCACCACAAAAGCCCCTGTCAACAAGGACTACTTTGCTCCTTTTTTCATCTGCTGGGTCAGGATGAATAAAATTAAAAGCTCGGGCCGAGAGCTCCTCTTGCAGTAATTGTTTGCTTGAGAAAGGGGTGCATACAATGCATTATAGTGTACTATACACGGGAAAGTATGGTAATGTTAATGACTCTCATGAGAGAGAAAAAGAGTTATGCCCCCCTGGCTTATCTTCACCCAAATGGTCTTGGATTTGATTTATCAGTGTCATCACAGAGCTCTAGATAAGCATATGTTAATGGCGGATGTTAAGTAGACCATTTCCATGTTAGTTTCTGAGGAGATTTCAAGGAGTACAGTGAGTGAGTGAATATGGAGTTTAATGTCGCTGCGGGAATCTTTCACCCATTTGCGAAGACAAGGAGTACAGATACGGCCAGATTGCACCGGCTTTGAATCCCCTGTAATCCAGGCCCAAATCAGCTCAGCTTGCTTGCCATTCCACAAGACATAAACAACAAGGTATATAAAGCATCATTAAAATCGGCTAGCAGAAATGTTGATCCCTATTCAGAGTTTGTCTTCAATGCTCAAAGACTGTACAGTAATAATAAGAATAATAATAATAACCGAGGGTGTATACAAGCATTCATATTAACATTTGACAATACAATATCAACAAACGTGAATTAACGTCCTGCTAGCAGAAATACACATTCTTTACAATTCATACTGGTATATTTAAAGCTCGTCATATCTTTTATAGGACTAGTACTAGTATAATGCTGATGGCAATCAAAAGAAATTAATCAAAATAATTTAGTTATTCTGCCACCACCAAACCTAGTCATTTTGAAAGCGTGGAAATACGAAATCAACTAGACATTCAGTGATTTTTTCCCCAATCAGGTGCTATGCATAGAAAGAATCAGATACAATATTATAACGGGAAAGAAGCAACCAGGTAGTGATATACATGTATATATAATATGTGGCTATAGATGTCAGTCTTATACTAGCAGTAATATACATGGCACGGCTTGCTTTTTAAAGACTCGCCCTAAAATTAACGCATTACAAAAAGAAAAATAAGAAAAAATAACGACATTTCATGTGTAATATCAAATTGTTGAAACGAATGTATAAATATTTGTGTTAATAATGTCACATGGTGTTAATGAATGTTTAACATGTTCACCAAACTGTCGGTTAAATGTCAAATGAAAATATTTTAAAACAACTCTTGACAATGACGGTCAGAATAATGAGCAAGGTTGTGATACAATGACATAAATATGGACTTTGACTCGATACTTTGCTTCATGGGCAATTAGATGTTAAAATTATTCATGACATGACCATTCAAACACCATATGAAAACATTAACACACATGTTCATTCAGAATAATACAAATCAAATGAACTTTTTTGGTTGTGAAAAATAAACTGGTTGAAATAGTGACTAGTTTGCGTCATTTAGATGCATAAAAAAGTGCACAACATCATGCAATACTATTACACAGATTCTTTGGCAAGTATTGAACATTAAATTAAAAATAAATTGAAAATTAGACATAAATAAATATGTAGAAGTGAGAAATATTTTGAAATTACAATAACTTAAATATTTTGTCCCCCCTGACCTCTGATCAATTACTTTTTAATGCAAATTTGTAATTATTGTTGCATGAAACCAACAGGATCTAAAATTTCAAACAGTACTTCATTGAAGAGACACAATTTTGTAAGCTGTTTCATTAACATTACAATAATAGTCCTGCAGCAAAGTATTACAATAATAGTCCCGCAGCAAAGTATTACAATAATAGTCCCGCAGCAAAGTATTATGCTATATCTGCCGTGGTAATTCTATCCAATGTAGTAAAGCTACCATCTTAACCCTCTCCCTACTGGATCAGATCTCTGGTTGCCTTCAGCATGGAGAGAGTTAAAGCATGCCATGGTGAACCTTGTATGTTAACAAATGTACACAAATTACAAATGGATTCTTATAATAATAAAGCATTTTGATATTGGCTATAACTTGAGCTGCCTCTACCAAATAATAAGTATGACTAGCCTTGGTACCACTGCGTTAATTTTGTAGAAGGAAATTGGTGAGATGATTATTAATAAATACAAATGCAGCAAAACTCATTCAAAATTTGAGCATCAAAATAAAGAAAATGAGCCATGAAAATTGAGTTTGCAACAAAAATATGAAATTACGAATAAACAATTTTACTTGGTGGAAATAAATTATTTAGTTGGAATATGCAATATTATAATTTTTTTTGTGTGTGTTTTTTTTGTCATTAAAAATTAAATAATACATTATACATGTGATGACAATTTACCATTGTTACTGAATGGGGTGCTAGTTTGTATAGTGTCCATACAAAAGAACGAAGCATAAAAATACTTGAATTGAAAATGTAGCCACATTATGGTTGTGCTTGATCCCCTTTGTGTAACAACTCAATATCACAACTAGAGTGGTCTGTAACAACCAGCCACCAAACATATCATACAACCTCTAGTCTAGAATCCGACTGGCCCATTTCTTGCAACTTGGATAGGACTAGATGCATCCACTTTTCCATGAAGGGTTACTTCCCTTACTCCACGAATATCTGCGATCGTACTTTGGCGATTTATATTCTTTTACTTCTACACATTATATTGAACATTTCTAGTTGGGATTTGACATTTCATATCACCATTTGTTTTGGTTTTTTTCTATCTCAAACTTTCATAAACATTTCCATATTTTGCATTATTCTTCAAACAAATGTCCTTAAAGTTTATATTATATTACTGCATTGGAAACCAGCTTGTAAAACATGATAGCCCAAATACTAGTAATAACAATATGGATAATAATTCAAAACTTGGAATTTTGCATGCCATAGAATAATTTGTTCACAGAAGGAGATGGCTTTGGTTATTGGAAGGGCACGAGTTCAGTCCCAGCTGTTACCTAATTGCAGTCTCGGCTGTTACTATTTTGCACAATCTCAGCCGTTACCAAATTACACAACCCTGGCTGTTACCAAATTGAACATCTTGGCAATAATGAGATTGTACCAATTCATTTCCATGGCTGAACACAGTCTCAATTAAAAGAAATTCAATATCATAACATAGGTTTTAGGTTCAATATTAAAACCTAAGTTTTAGGTTCAATATCATGGCCTAGGTTTTAGGTTCAATATTACAACCTAAGTTTCAGGTTCAATATTCCAACCTAAGTTTCAGGTTCAATATTCTGACCTATGTTTTAGGTTCAATATTACAACCTAGTGTTTAGGCTCAATATTGTGGCCTAGGTGTTAGGTTCAATATTACAACATAGGTTTTAGGCTCAATATCATGGCCTAGATTTTAGGTTCAATATAAAGGCCTAAGTTTTTGGTTCAATATCATGGCCTAAGTTTTAGGTTCAATATTGTGGTCTAGGTTTTAGGTTCAATCCAGATTGCAACAATCGCACCTTGCATAGACGTGTCTCATCCAGCAAAGCCCAGACCTCATGCATACACAGCAAATAATTACATGATATTTACACAAGACTAAAAATACTACACTCCAGAACTAAGTGCTGAAACAGAAATATCAGCCTTTTCCCCTTATATAATGACAGAGAGAGAGCAACATGTGACTAATATTATTAAATACCTTATCTACAGTAGATGTTTTGGATTTAAATTTCATAATGATAATTTAATTTTTAAGAATGTCCTTACAGGAAAGATGCAATAATTTTTCTTTCATGGATCATCCCAATTACTATTCATTGATTATTTCAATTATTATTTTTAATATTAACCATTTAAAAAATAAAATGTCTATAATTTATAATAAATAAATATTCCATAAATATTTTCACATGATAAAGAAGTAAGTTTTCAATACCCTCATATTCACCAAATAAATTGATTCATATCTAATACATCCAACCATTCATAATCGAGAATGTCATTACAATAACAATGACCATTTTAAAGACAGAATAAAATATAAAATATCCACAAGTAGACACTACAAACAAATTCAGTTGACCAAAAGAAAAATTTCAGATGACGAATGTTTCAAAGATGTTTCACATATTAATCCTGCTGTCTGTCATACGTCGAATAGAATTCGCGTACATTTCCCCCAAATTCTCGTACATTTCCCCCAAAATTCTCGTACATTTTTTCCAAAATTCTTGTACATTTCCCCCCCACTGTTAGAGCCATGACTGTACAGATGAACAGATACTGGTATGTACAGCTATGTCTAAAAAAGAATCGTTCAGCACCAAGTGCATTGATATCATTCCATGGAAACAACATCACTTTGGGCCGAGTGGACATAGTACCCGACCATGGGGATCTAGCTCGCCGCGGTCACCACCAGTAGATTGTTGTCTTGCCCTTCAGCGTCAGCCTTGATTGGCTGAAATGAAATCAGATTGAATTCACATCAAAGTCTGCTGAAGGAATCTAGCGAAAGCATGAACAGGGTGGGGGGGATTTTAATTGACCTAAATGCCAATTCAAACAAATGATCAGGGTCTGGTTGTATGAAACGCTAATGCTCCATTAACGTATCATTAAACCACCATTAACTAATGCAGCATTACTTTAGCAATGAAAGTCAATGCACGAATAATGGCTGATGATGTCATTAGTTAATGGCACATTCATACAACTTGGCACAGTGAGTAAGTGAATATGGAGTTTAATGTCGCTGCGGGAATCTTTCACCCATTTGCGACGGGCACTGGGCACAGAAACATGTTGATGGAAATGGTAAAAATGTGTTATTTCTTGAAACCCAATTCTTGTAAAAGATAATTACATCCGCATAAAATCTTCACAAGCAAAGGTGCTCAGAACGGTTCGAGGGGTTAGAGCCAGAACACATTATCTCCCAATTAGTGTGAAAATTAGTTTCACCCATGTGTAAACCCTTGACCAAAAAAAATGATTATGTCAATCAGATACATATTTTTGAAGATATTCAATAAAATAAAAGTGAATGTCTCTATATTTAAGTTGCTTCTCAAACTTTAAAATGTGATTTACTCAGTATATTATAAAGTTGAGATAAGGTGTTCTGGCTATAACCCCTAGAGTTGTAGCTAAAATTTGATTGAAAGTCAAATTATCGGAACCGCTATCAACATTTAAGTACAGTAGACCTCGCATATAACGTACTCATTGGGACCAGCTATTTTTGTCCGATATATGCTAAGTCCATCATACACATATGCCGTAATGGGACTCCAGATTCAGTACGTTATAGGCGAGTGGTTTATCAGAGGCCGGTTTATCGGAGGCCGGTTTATGGGAGGTCTACGGTATTTTGAACGTATTATTTGGGATAGTTCTGAGCTCTCACCATGCTCTTGTTGACCACCCACTGCTCGTCCACGAAGAACTTGTACAGGTACTCTCCTGCTGGGAGGTTGACCGTGCACATGAACATCTCGCCTTCCCTGGAAGCAGACAAACTCAACATTAGTATCTGGCTGGTTCCTTTAAAGTAACGATTCTTATAATAGTATGGCTACAAACTGTTTTTAGCCTAAGAAATTCATAAGAAAGTTTCGAGAATAGGTCCCCACATCTAAGAGGTCAAGGTCACTGACCAAGTTCAAGGTCACAGCCACTGACCAAGTTCAATGTCACTGACCAAGTTCAAGGTCACTAATCACAATCATGGCAACCCAGTTTACTTCAGATTATTTAAAATTTGACTACAATTTCATGCTCAAGCTCAAATTTTATAAGGGGATTTATTTATGTACTCACTTCTTCTCCAGGGTAACTTTCTCCTTCCAGTCGTTGAAGCTGCCAGAGACCAGTACAGAGTTACCTCCACTTTCCCACTTGAATTCCGTGGCAACCTTCAAACCATTGTCCTGTTAGCAACATCAATAAAGGCTGAATGAGAGATTTGTTGCTGAATGTCACGGCAGGAATCTTTCACCCATTCACGACGATCAATAGTTATGATTCTAGTTAAAAATTGACCAATATTTAAAACTGAATTGGAGTTTTATAGTCAATTTTAAAGATAATTTCACTCATTTAGTTGAAAACCTGCAACACCCATACCACAGAGTGTTGCAGTTAACCCATGAGCACCAGCTGATGATAAACCAAGGATTATAACTGACTATGACAGTATATAGAGAGCGCGTCCTATTATGATAACATTGGAAAGCAAACTTATATGAACTTTGATGCTAGGTATCCGGGGCGAGTCCAAACATGGGATCATGACATTGGTTTAAAAGTTTGATGACCTACCATTGTACTGCCATTCAACCCTACAAAATCATTGAACAAGACCTTCTTAACTTCATGAAACTAAGACCCATAAGATCATGAAAATATATCCTGCAAGCTCTTGAAACAAGACCTGAAAAATCATGAAACTAGACCTGTTAGATAAAAATAATAAAAACTCTTGCAAAATTCTGAAGTGTGAAATACTACATACAAGATAATGAAATCTGCAAGATCGTGAAATAAAAGAATTCCCATGAAATCAAGATCTAGAGTTTACAAGATTATGAAAACCCCTGCAAAAATCATGAAAATAACTAAATAAAAACTTACAAAATCCTACAAGATAATGAAAACTACAGCAAGATAATGAAATAAAGAACTCCCCTGCAAACTCTTGAAACAAGACATACAAGATCATGAAACTAGACCGAGATTTCGAAACAAAAACTCTTGCAAGATCCCGAAATAAGACATACTCCAAAAACCTGGCAACTGTAAGATTATGAAATATAGAAGTCATCAATGTGGTCTTACACTAGGAGCTGACGTCTCTCCGGTCTGTCCCGTGCTCTTCTCGCTGTCTGCAGCTCCGGGCTCTCCGTGGGTCTCCGACGCAGCTGCCGACGTATCCGCGGGCGCCGCAGCCTCCTCGATGGGCGGAGGCGGTGCTGGGGGATCCTCGGCTTGCACCTCAACAGGAGCTGGAGGCGGAGGTGGCAACGCCTCTTCCGCAGGAGGTTCGGGAACTGCTTCTGGTTCCGCTTTCGGAGCTTCCGGTTCTGGCGCCGGCGGACTTGGTTCTGGCTGCGGTTCCGGCTCTGATGGTTTCTCCACGGGTGGATCCGGAGGCGGATCTGGTAAGCTTTCCGCGGCTGGTTTCTCTGGCTCTGGTGCTGGCGGTGAGGATTCTACGACGGGGGCGGGTTCTGCTGCAACGACTTTCTCCTCTGCTGCGGGTGCGGGTGTGGGTGTGGGTGTGGGTGTGGGTGTGGGTTCAGATTTGGCTTCTTCTTTGGCTGGAGTGGCTTCTGGAGCAGCTTCTGGAGCAGCTTCTGGTTTGCTGTCTACGGCTGCCTCTTCAGGCTTCTTCTCAGTCGTTCCGCCATCCGCCTAAAAAGATGAGAAAAATTTCTGAATCAGTCATATCCAAATACTTTGAAAAACTGATGCTAGAAGACATCCCGACTCGCAGGTGGGTAAGAATTACTGAACTGGGGGAATTATTTATTGCTTAACCCTCTCCCTGCTGGATTAGGCACAGGCATGGCTCTTTAGGGAATCTCTAGTTGCCTCCAGCATAGAAAAGGTTAATATCACAGTGGCCATCTTTTATCAATATATGACTCCTGAGTAGCTGTTGAAGGAATCAACTGTATTTCCCCACCTATTTTGTTAAAAAATCAAGATTGTAAATAAATGTTTGAACTGTCAAGGACCTCACCCTACACAATGGTAACTTAATCGTTAAGAGAAAAAGCACATTTTCACGACTTCATCTAAAACATACTGAACATTTGTAGCGTGAGGTCCTTGACATGTAAAACATTTATTTACAATCTTGATTTTTTAACAAAATATGTGAGGAAATATCAATGGTAACTTACTACAGCAATATAACATAGAATCGTTGAGAGAAAAAGGCACATTTTCACGACTTCATCTAAAACATACTGAACATTTCTATGAAGCTCGTAAAACAGGATATCATGATTAAATTAACCCTCTCCCTGCTGTACTATACAAAGACGCAGCATATTTGGGCATATCCAATTGCATCCAGTATGGAGAGAGTTAAATGTGTTGGGTTATTTTCTCTTACATTTCGTTTTCTATTACACCACTAGGCTTTGTTCTATTTCTTTTTTCATTTTAAGTTTTATTCTTATTTCCCCTCAGCTTCTTTCAGTTATGGAAAATATATATCCAGACAATCTAATCCTCGAACAAGCGATAACAAAAAGGTAAAACTCACCGTCCCTCCTCCTTCTGCAGTGTCGTCATTCGCAGTTTTCGTGGTTTCCTCTGTGTTCTGATTGGCTGCGGTGTCTGCAGGCTTGTCCTCCGTCTTGGTGTCCTTCTGCTCCGTCTGCTCCTCGTCCTCCTTCTTCCCCTTGTCCTTCTTCTTCTGACGACTGCTCTTGTTACCCATGGCGACCTACTCCGCTAAATGTATTGCCTGAAAATATACGAAAAACATGGCCATTTATAAACCATTTACACATAATCTGGCCTGGGCTGTGTTCAGGATATACAATTTTTCATACATGGTCATTGACAAAGTATGAAAAGGTCTTGCCTGGGCTGTGTTCAGGATACACCATTTTTTCCCCATATACTACACTGTACTACTTTTTCATGAATTATTGCATGTACATTGCTGAGTAAATTGGTTGGTTGATGCATACAATCCATTATGTGGTTTTGTTTTTCCTCAAAAGTGGTTCAAGCCAGTGGTAGAAAATAGCGGCAGATATTTTGGTTGAAACTGTATTGTAGTGTTATGTAATGCTTGGTAGTTGAAAGTAGCATGTCTTGAAACCATCCCTCATAATATTAATAATTAAAGTAACAATCTAAAGAAACAAATAATAACATTTTACAACATTGTAAAATTTCTCAATTCTGAAGCACTCGTAAAATATGACAATATTCTCCAAGCATGAAAATGTAATTTTTATGAAGCAGATCATCATAGTATTATTACTGGGGAGATTCTGAAATGCTTTACCCTCTTGTTCTCCAGTGACATAGACTTGCTTAACAGATCTAGGGTGATGTTTTGAATAGAAGTATTTATGCTAGAACAAGGTGTGACACAGCCTAGAGTAGACCTAATCAATTGTCACTATGATCTTGCCGTCAGTAAGTAGCCGATGTCGTGAGATGACAGATCTACCAGCTTTATCTACAAGATTGAACTGCTTGTTGACAGCCACACCCACTAGTCCCTGCTTAACCACGCCTAGCCACACCCACTAAAGCACCCAACGTACAATATGTCTGACATTGTGCAGAAATATCTTAGAAATCTGCATTTATGAATACATAAAAATGTGTCTACATGACAATTATCATTGAATACCAGCATGACAACACTACTTGTCGATCTTTTTGACAATCTACATAATGGTCTGCATGATAATCCATTCAATCACAAACTTAGAGTCCAAACAAGAGCATTTCAACATGTTGCACCAGAAGTCTTGCAGCAATTCCCCATGTTTTCTTCGTAGTACACAAATCCAAACAAGTAGCATTTCAGTATGTTAGCAGAAGCTTGCACAAAGTCCCTCCAAGCCATGTTCTAGTCTACAGCAGAGATCTCCAGACCCACCTCAGTGGTGCGACAATCGTAGTGCCTGTTGCTTCCCACTTTGACCCTACTTGATACGTAGCCAGCTTCTACAGTGTGTAACAGAGCACAGGTAACCTCCACAGAGATGTGGAGTCAGATCTAACACAGGGTGCGGATAGCAGAAGCCAGTCTGAGTAGTTCTAGTGGCTTCTCAGAGCTGGTGAATTTTTGTGTTTCTCATCAGATGTAATACAAGGTGCAGAGGATGAGTAATTCTAGTGGCCTCATTTAGTTAAGAAGTCCCTAGCTGATGTAGGACATTAAAATGTATTATCTGTGCGAGGCCATGATGGTAATTGTTATGTTTCTCATCAGATCTGATACAATCTGATACAAGGTGCAGATAGTATAAGCCAGGCTGAATAGTTCTAGTGGCCTCAGTTTTTATTGTATTTTTAATTAAAAACATTTATTTGAGGTTTAGAGTCGCTTTCTAGATTCTGACCTCATTGACCGTGTATAGACTGATGTAGGACATTATTATCTTCGAGAGGCCATGATGTAAGATTTTATGTTTCTCATCAGATCTAAAATAAGATGCAGATAGCAGAAGCCCGTCTGAGTAGTTATAGTAGCCTCACTGAGCTAGTGAATACAATGCAGGACTTTTAATCTCTACGAGAGGCCATGATACATTCATTTTTACATTTCTCATCAGGCCACAAATCCCTATAAAAGTTTCGAAATCATATACAAGTTTCGTAACTTCTAGTACAAGTGATGCTAAGGAGGCCGAGTGACGTTAGTAGCATCACCGAGCTTGTGCAGATCATGTATAACATCTAATATAAATATATCTACATAATGCTGATCTACATGCAAGGCCAATCATATTAATTTTTATGTTTTTCATCAGATCTAACACAAGTTAGATAGTACAAGCAAGCCGCGAGTAGCTATAGTGAAGGCCATTAAGCTAGTGAAAACCATATAGTAAATCTACTATCTACATAACGGTCTACATGCACGGTCAACTGTATCAATCTTTTTCAGTTCTCATCTCATAGCTTTATCTACACAAGACAAGGCCCATGTAAGGCCAATCTAATACATTTTTCCATTTCGTATTTATCCCGACCTAAAGTATTATTTAACTCGGTGAGACTGACTGATCAATAGTGCTTCTCCAGTATGGACAGTAAAGTTACTGAATTTTCAAGACATTTGTTAAAATAAATATTCTGCTTACTGAAATAAATCAACACGGCCAACTTTCAATCCCAAATCTAAAAAACAAAACATGATAAAATATTACCTGTTGATAGATATTATAAAAAATGAAAACGTGATTGTTGATATTTAATGGGAAATCTCAGAAAATATGCATAAAAAAATGTGAAAAGAATTTGGTTTCCATGAAACATCTACCAACCAAATCTTCAAATAATGAAAAAAACAGACATCCAAAGATAGCCGAGATTCCAAAAACAGTCACATCCAAATACTGTATACCACTTTCCTACAAATGTATATATCATTTGTACTACTTTCTTTACGACTATCTCTAAGGAATGCCAAAGAATAAAGCCACTTTATCTGGCCCCCACAAACAACGCATGCACCTGTGTCGGTTGAAGGCAATAATTCCTTGACAACATAATTTCCTGGGAATTTAATGAAAGGACCATGACATTTTTGCCAACAGACCACATAGATCTCTACAAACATTGCCCAGAAATACTTCCCATATCACCAAGCCATCTCCAGCTTCAATAAAGTACCTCTCGGTCTGACAGTCAGACATCCATACTAGTCTGACTGATGTGGCAAGATTCCGCTAGCCGAGGATATTGTAAATAGTTTATCTTCTATATATACACAGATTGATCCAGACACCAACATTTATTTGAAAATAAAAGGAGAGAAATATTTTAATTGGAAAAAAAAAAAAAAAGGGGCCCAAGAGTACTGCAGATATCTTGGCAATCTGGTCCCGAGATTATAAAACTTTTTGAGTATGATTTCATGCTCAAGCTCAAATTTTAAATGTGGATTTGCGAGGAAGACTTTGAGTTGAGCATGAAATCATGCTCAAGAATGTTTCGTAATCTCGGGCCCGGATTTTATGAGAGTAGGAAATCAATTAGTCTGTGAGTCTAGGAATGAATTCATGTTACTTTGAATTGAATTGTTGAATTGCATGCCTACTTAACCATAATTCGAATCTAAATTGTAACAATAATTAATTAAAGTTTCATAACATTTCCCAAAAAAACTTGTAATATTTATATATTTGGAATTTATCAATATCCAATGAAACAAATAAATATATATATAAAATGTAGCTGCATGAGCATACTTTCAAGTAATAATAATGAATAATAATAATAATAATTCAAATACAGTAACAATTCCTAAATGGTATTTCTCATAAACTCTAAATGAATTTAGACACAAATAATATTCATGAATAATTACAAGAAATATCTTAATAACATGACACAGACACTGATCAATCAACACTACCAGATACTGTAAATCATGAAATTAATACGAGCATACTATTAATGTGAAAAATGCGACCAACATATTGTCGCATTTAATTGCTGCGCATTAAAGGTAAGTACTGGTGAAAAACATGTATGGAG
>JAUTBV010073647.1:0-17500 GCA_032361325.1 Lepetodrilus fucensis
CTAGGTTACAATTACATTAGTAGCAACTTCAATTATCAGAATTATTTGTTTAGCCATGAACTAGTCATATGCTGACTAAATATCGCTATTCGACATTATGCTTATACTTAGTTTTGTTTTTAAATACATTATTTGTTATTGTATGGAATTACTTCTTTGGAAGAAAGTGGAACTCGTACCATCAGTGTTACCTTGCTATGGAATATATACTGTGAGTAACTTCAACGCAGATCCCTGAAGTAGATGGGCTATATTCCAAATTGAAATGTTCTGATTAGTGTTCAACATATCAACCTCCTGATAATAGTGTTGAACAGAAGCACACAATACATGAAGGACACATGGAAATAAATGTACTCTTGCAACAGCCAATATTACGCCATAAGAAAACGTTTATGAAAGTATGTCCTAGTAGATACAATGCATATCATACGTGTAGATGTACCGACTTTCAACACTTATCCTTAAAACCTAGCTCAATTAATATTTATAATATTCATGTAATATGCCCAACAAATGTCATGTTCAACATTTGCAAACAATTTACAAACAAACTACCTTGATCCTGGCTACTATCTACAAAATAATTCCGAGTTTACTTGAATATACAAGATGCTGTTCTGACCACACTTGAAACTGGTACCGAACACTGGAATATCTCAGCCTTTTTACAGTTAGCATTAGCCAGGGCCATTCTCCCAGCCACATTCCAGGAATAGAGAGGTGAATTCTCCGGACATGCCCGACAGAGAGTTAAGACCTACATCAATCAGAATAAGGGGGGGAAAAAAGGATTCGAAAAACAGTGGCATGGACTTTCCTATCGTTGGTCCATTTCAAAGATCCAACGATCTGTTCCCTGCTCAAATAGTGTGTAAAAGAGGTAAAACAGGATACGTTAGCCGAGGAAGTTTTTTTCCGGCACAGGGGTGTGTAGTGTGGTGTAGTGTAGTGTAGTGTGGTGTAGTGGCTGTCTGTTGTCAGATGGAAAGCTCGGCGTGTGGGGTAGACTGTTTATGACTTGAGCGGGAAAGACGGGCCCGCTATATGGTTCACTGCACGGAACAACAGCGCTTTTTGTGAAGCTATTCCTTTGATGTTGCCACAGAATAGAGAAATGTTTTGCATACGTTTTTAGGCAGACCAGGAACGAGATTCACTTATGTGCAGTTTCCGACATTTTTCTCCAGATCAACAGATTTCCGAGGAGTTATTGGAAAAATAATTTTACGATCGTGATAAATCAAAATGTAGACACGTTAGCAAATGTTGCTATTGATATCTACTTTAATGTACATGTATATGATAACGTATTTATAAGGTGAGAACATCGGGGAAACAAATTTAAGCAATCAGGTCAACCTTGTTCTTTGAACAGCCAATTTAATAAAAAACAATTCTGGATATTTGCGACTTTTGTGATAACATGTATGCACCTGATTGTCTAAAATAGATTATGCAATGAAGACAATCCGCACATGATGTATTACTCTAATTTTGATTTATATTTGTCTATATTTACGCAGGTTTGCAATACAGTTCAGGATCTAACACATTTACTACTGGAAAGTAACAATGTATGTTTTAAACATGTTGATGGTAATTTACCGGTATGATTGTCTGCTGGTATATTTACCCATACAATCTGGCTTCATTGCATGCTAAAACAAGAGAACGAAAGTTACTACGAACGTTTAATGGTAGCATATATTTATTTATATTTATGGAAAAAAAATGGAATCAACTTAATTAGACTAACAACACGTTTGGAAACTAGCCACACATAGGAAACCATCAGAAGAATGTTATCAAATCGTATAATTCGCGAAATAATATAAATGGTAGTTTTTATTCTACTTCTAAATATACACTGCCACCGAGCTAATGATTACATCAGTAACATCGTCTTTGCGATTATTAGTGTATTATATAAATACACGACGCAGATAAAATCGTACACAATTTGGAATTAAGTACTAATTAAGTACTAACTATTATTAGAAATGCGATAGATACAACCCGAACTGTTCACTTACTACACAATACGTTACACATTACATTGAAAGCACAACTAATAGATAAGTAGGTATATATCTAATGAACTTTATTAAAGTGAAGACTACTTATACTGAATCGCTTTCTACAGTTAGGCCAGTATAGTTTTATGGAACATCTAGTTTTATGGAACACGGGTTGTAAATTAGCCAGCAGTAATAACATGTACGATGGCAACACATATCGATAATCGAATTAGAAGCTTTTAAATCACACGCGCCGACTAACCATGTCTAGATACACTATCGACTAACCATACTTTAATTGAAGTTAACATGGTATGAACAATTATATTGATTACATATACTTTAACTACATATAAACATGCATTAGATTTGTCGGTATATATTAATTAATCAGCAGACATATATTCGAAGCCTCTGTATATAAGTTATCGTCTAAAATCGAGTCAAACACTCTTATAATAAACAATGCTGTCAAGAATATTTATTAAATTACCAAACTAGGAACTTATATAATTGGAAGTATTGAGTCGATAGGATGTATATTTTCTAGCCTAAAACCCGACTACCAATACTAAATACTATTCACACAATAAACCCCGCACTGGGTTTCCAAGATCATAAACATAGATTGTTAATAAAAATGCAACTATCTTTAAGATGTGCATCCCACGGTTTATCGAAAAATCAATATATCTTCTTCATGCCGCGACAGAAACTATCGCCAGACTTGCTGTGTTTCAACTCGCACAGCAAGGCCGAGGTTTTGCCGAACTGTCGACATATTTCCCTCCGCCTTGTCTAAGCTGTATGCCGAACTCGGGGAGCAGCAGACCCTTACTACACTCTCGGCAACTCGATCGAAACAAAGTCTCTCGGTGATGGCTTGTAAACAAATATTACTCTCACTGACGAAGAAGATTAACGGTTTATAACTTACTGCAAACTCCGGATTAGTATTCCATCAAAACAAAATATCTTGATCCACGTAGTAGCAAGGAATCCGCATTTCTAAATCATGCCCGTATATCCTTGGCTTACCGACTATAAATGATATTGAGGGACGATAGAACCACAGGCTCGCCATGTAGAACCGTAAAACGACCATATTTGCATGCAAATTTTAGTATGAGCAGAATACGGGATGGTATAGGTTTAACACTGAGCCAGACAGCCACAAAGTTTCCCCGCCTTAAACAATAAAACAGGGCCAAAAGTAGCGCCGTGTCTGCGCCGAGTCCTATAGATTTATATCTCTCTATTGGCGGAATTACGCCATACGACTGCTAATAAAAGACAAATTCGTGGCTCTTTTAGAATAATAATAAGAGAGCAAATATCCACTCTTGCTAACCCAACTGACAAATAAGGACCATTTGAGGGAAATTAGTTCAATTGTTAATAATGGATTAATTGGGCTGCATGTATTGCAATTGTTATTTTATTTCGGTGTTTTTTTTCATTGATATAATATTAGCACTAGAATTAAGCTCACAATGCATATCAATTTGCCAGGATTATACCCCCGTATCTGGGTTAAAACATGCTGCACGTATAGGAAAATATCCGGAATCTCTCATAATAGAACTTTCCAAACACCTCTACTGATCTCACCCGCTGCATAAAAGATGTATTAAACCGTTTATGTTATCGTCACTGAACCGAAATAAATTATAAACTGCCTTCAATCTTTTGAAAAGAATAATCGATTACACTTAAATCATATCTCACTCTTCTGTGAGTGGCATTGGGTAAAAGTGAATTGAATAGATTGTTCAGCGTTATGCCATTCTAGACTACCTTTATATAAATCACTCACTACCAACATTTTGGAAACTAGTTTAATTGGTTGATTCAATTACTAACTTTTTAATCAATAACTTCCTTCAATGAGCTAGCTCATAATGCATGGGATACAAAATTCGTGACAATGCGCTTCTAACAAAAAAAAAATGATGAAGTATTCGTTACATATTACCGCTTACTATTTAATAAAAGTTAGATAATCAAATTTAAAAGTATATATGAGTATATGCATTGACATGCGAGTAACATATATCTGGTTCGTATCGACATTTTTGTCGATACATTACCTACTTAAAATTAGAATGGTGAAAATACCGTCATGTTCATATATCAGGGAACACTAATAATAATAACTGCGTTTCTATGTTAACCTGGTAGTGTTTTCACTTACCGTTCACACTAGTATACATCCACCCAGCACGGTAACAATCATTCTAGTTACTAGTTAACTTCTACAGAGCATTTCGTGACAAACGGTTATCAATAACAAATAGGTGTCACCCAAACCCTTATATATTGCAATTTTATGTCTTTGAAGTCTAAATGTAGACCAAAGGGCATCCTTTGTTTATTTTTAGACCCAGTGGAACACAGAGAGTAATTTTTGATAGAAAACCCCCATTTCTCGCTCTGCAGGCAATTAAGGAGCATCGGCCCCTAGCATGCAGATATTAACTTGACAGTCCATCACTGTTTGCCGGAATTGACACAGCGAAATACGCGCCGGCCCCTATCGTAATTCAGGGGGCGTTATGCACAAAATGAAAGGTACAACGATAATACGCTTGTATTTCACAGTAATGACGGCATTTGTCTGTTTACTCTAGCGACTAAGTGGTCAGTATGTCCAGCTGGCTGCAGTGGTGGACCTCATTGACCAATTACAAATTGTCCACATCGGGAACCTCCAAGTACTTAGACCGAATTGTCTCTGAAACTCGCAGACAGATTTACGAAAACCAAATGTTCTTGGGGAAAGAATTAATTTAATCTACGAGGGCTACGTCACGTGGTTAATGGAGGGATTTTGTAAAGGATCAAAAAGATCTTTAAAGACGTGTCTACGAAACGTGCGTTCTCATGTGCTCTCTCCCTCCATTGTCAGCGCTAAATAAAATTAGTACGGTCAGTGGGAGATTAAAACAGCGGTATTTTATTCAAATTCATCCGGATTATCACTGGGGATCTAAAGCACCAAGGGCCTACTAAACGTCGCCGTAAACCGAAAGATAAACCATTAGCGATCTGTGTGTGACGAAGCAACGAGGTGATGTACCAAGGTAGGAACATGTCTTTTTATTGTCGTCGTAAAAATCTGCTTTTACTTCAGTTTTATAATTCTGATATTCTTTGACGACTGCAATGCATCCTATGAGTTTACTACCTTTCCAAATTAACACAAAACAGTATCGATAATCTGTTAAGTAGTAAAATGCATATTTATATGTGAAATTTGTGAACACATGGGTATAAAGAGGTCGTGTTATGGTTACATTTAACACCCGCCTAAGTCATAAAGTGGCCTTGATGGACTATTTAGTAGAAGGTTGTGAGCCTTGGTTCACGCCTATGAACGGAATGCGCAGGTATACATGAAATTCCAAGCAGCAATTTAAAACGCTGATTGCATGTTTAACTAAATGTCAAGAACGTGTTATTATATATATTTGGACAACTAATTATTTCATTTACCATATTCATCCTTATCATCTTAGCATTGTGAGGCAATATAGTTATCTCTTGGTAATAACTTTTAAATATATAATGATCATTAGCTTAATTTTATTGGAAATGCGTTTGTAAAAATTATGAAACTATTGAATGTTATATATATGCTATTTGTCGTGTGACATAGCACACATTCTAGATATTATTACATTAGTATGTTCCTATTAACAAGCATTCTTATAATGCCTATCATATAATGGTCAGATAAATTATCTTTACTAATATTATCGAAATGCAAAATTAATATATAGTTGGTATACATCAGTGAATCATTTTATACGGTATAATTAAATGCATACTACAATAAATACGATTAGTATTTTAATTAATTAGTTGACGCATACCAGTGCATTAATGCTTATTTTTAATTTAAATATTATTTTTTATAACCATGACAACATTGAGGTAGAGCCATTTCAAAATGCATTCGGCAGTTGTGGTATTTATTCCAGATACAAATCCATCAACATTGGAAGCGTTGTGTCTTAGTACTGGCATAAAGTCGTTGCAAGAAATTCTGCGCAAATATCGCGTCAATCCATCCAATAAATATGTAATCCCTCGGATAATATTGGTCCCATAGAGAAAACGCTGAGAGATATGTGGGCTTATGTTGAATCCCCTAAGAGTGGGTGATGGAATACGGGTAAGGCAAACAGGATTATACTTGGAAATTTCATGTATATCACGATCGAACACTAAATGATATTATCCTTATAATTATTCTGCTGTTTAGAGTACTCAAGTACCATCATATGTACACGAAACCTAGTTATCTGTTTCTATTTAAATTGTTTTCCCCATTAAAATTATTTTTCATGCAATAGTAAATTTATTTAATTTCGTTTACATCTACCACGTGTTTAGTATTATTTATGACTACACGTGTGTTTCTTTATTTGTATTTAATACTAATTGTCTACGATAATATAGCTATTTAAACTTGAACTCTTATGCACGTGTAAGCAAATGAGACACAGTTAATGAAATGCATTACATTTTCTTTGTATAATCGATATTTTGCGCTATTGATTCTTCTGTGTTTTAGGGGGCTGTTACTTGACATTTCGGTACTTTTTGACGTAACGACCAAGATCGCTATTCTTTGTGTTAATTCGTCATATTTGGCAACATCAACTAAGGTCCAGCATAACACGACATCGCTCTATTATCCAAGAAATAATGAGGAATGATTTATTATTCCTAATTTAATTCAGCGTAGGGGAGGGAAGAGGGTTCGCGGAACGATGCTAGGATGAGAAGATTTGACAACAATGGAGGTTGTTGAAAAATGTCGTTATTCTTATGGACGATGTCGCGATCTGTCTGTCCATATAAAACCTTGCTATCGCCTGTAAGGCTATGAGTCTTTAGTTACAGACGTGAAAATGTGAAAAATAGCAAAACGATTTGTCTAGGGATCAGAGGTTTCTTTTGATGTGGAAATTTATCATACACAAGCGTCGGTCTTTGAACGAGCGAGTTCATTTCTACTTACCTAAATATTTATCACCTGAACTGAGTTAACAGGGAATCATATGATGGGCCGGTTTTGTTTATATTATCTGCCTAACCGAAGCAGTTAGCCCGCCCTACTCGAAAATCTCTTTGCGACCCGCGAACTGCTTTTTCTTAGCGGAAGGAGTCAGCCGAAGGAGCTATCAGTGCAAAGGTCACGGGAGGTCAGATTTACGATCGCTGATTGGACGGTATGCAAATGTTCTGGTTTATCTGTTATGAGTTGCCGGGTCTCAGAGCTATCTCAATGATTTTCTAGAACTAAAATAATTTTACTTTACTTCATGGTTTCAGCAAGCAATAATAGCGGTATTCCGTCTACACGACCTAACTACCCGGGGATGAGCACTTACCTTCGACCGTGTGGTCCGCGAGGGGACGAAATTCACTCTGGCGATAACACAGGGTATATGGACCACTTCCTGAACATACCAGAGATCTGTCCCACTGGAAATTATAGAACTCCTCGATATTATATGGGAGCATACCCATCGCCGTCTGAAGCATGTCGGATGGAAGCTATCCAGCAGCGAAATCACGAACTGAGAATGGGTTTGCAAACAAACCGAGCATCTTTCTACCCCAACATGAACGTCCCTGGCATGCGTTTCGGAGAGCCATGTGATACTCAAGGAACCTGTGTTTCCAATCCGAGAGCGGAGACTCTCTCTCCCTGCTCCAAACCCGGAAACGGAACACCCGAGACTGATGCACCTTCGTTTTATCCGTGGATGTCAATCGTAGGTTAGTACTTTTTACTACTCTGCAAGCGATAGATACCCTCGTAAAAATGCGTACATAAAATAAAACAGCCCAATTAACTTCCTTAGCCCTTGACCCAGTCCTATTTTACAGTCACCCCCTATGGGATGTTTTACACTAAACGCTGGGGTCGCTGCTAGGACCCTTTATCGAAGCTATAACGACACTCCTTCCATTGCTTATAAAACCTCTGTTCAAATGCTGTTATACGAGACGCACCTCCGCTATCAAACCAGACTTCATAAAAATTCATTACCGCATAAAGTGTGACAATAACATGCGTTTACGCTCACCGATTCCTGCCGAGAGAACCCTGTCTGCGATATCTCACTGGGATGAGGTACTAACTAGCCACACGACACCTCTTCTCTTCTCACAGAACACACACAACCATTTTCTTGTTTTATACCACCATCAACATAGATTTTATGTGAAAGTGTCTTATAGATTTTATTCAAAACATCTGCATGCTAATTTTCGACTATTTACATTTATTATTTCTACGCTAATGTTATTGAGAGAAGGGGGGAATCGTAGCCTTCATAAAATGACAATATAATACAGACAAGCGCTATTTTAGGGTAGAATTTAGTTTTATATCCACACTCGTATAGCCTTTCTTTAGAGGCACTCACTTGTAAAGCCTGCCCTCCCTAACCACCCTTTTATTACTCGGTATTGCCAGTGTGTTGTGGAAGGACGGTTTAATGGCCATGTCTCCATTCTCTTCGTCTCGCTCGACAAACTAGAATAAAGACTTTGGTTTTATTTTAACATAACCGTACTTAGAGATTGAGCAAGTACCTTAGCTGTTTGAAATTATTTTATTAACACATTCTGAAATTAATTCAGGGATAATTCAATATCGAAATTGTATTGACTTTAATTTCTACTTTACACAACATTGATGTATTAAATAAATACATAATAATTAATGTCATACATATATTTATATTTTATTAATAAAATACCATGTACATTATGTTGTCCATTACATTATGCCAGCATAACGTACGTAATATATATCACAATACATACTTAAACATAAGTGAAAGTGATCATAATCTTTACTAAATCATACACCTCCTTTGGTGACAATAATCTCAGTTTTCAAAGCATACCGAAAATATCTCGCACAAATCTTGTCGACAGATGCAACGAATTCGTCAGAGCGCGAAAGACTTATGTCTATTTCAAAGAGCAGACGAAGAATATATATCATATCCCGCTGACTGCACGCGCTGCGCCTGTCAGCTGACGAATCAGACGACACACGACTAAGCAGACGACATTCGTCGTGAGGGAGCAAATCTACTGTCCACCGCTATGACCGGAACTGGCTTTACTGGGGAGTGATTATCATTCGCAGAAGGACGATTTGTCATAATCTGTCTACTATCAATTTACTCAAGTCGCGAGCGCGGTCGTATTATGGTGCCAAAGCGATGGTTAATTGTAGATGCTTCAGAGAGTAGGTTGTGTATTTATAAATGGCACGAACCGTGGGGAATTCATATCAATTTCCGATTATACGGAGGACATTGGTAATTGTATACAAAGTCCTTGTAGAAACAGGAGCCATAGGTTTTTTTTTATTGCTTCAGAGAAAATGAGGATTTGGAGGCGTACTGTCCCAATCTTTTCCCCAAGAGAGATGTTTTAATTGTTGGTAGTTCATGAATAAATAACCGCTCCTACCTTCCTACGAGCATGGCCTAAACATTAAACTCTTCACAGTGGATACTAACTCCTGATCATAATGAACATTTTATTACAAATAATAATTAAGCGATAATCCCCGGTTATTAGTGTGTTGTCTACATCAGTGCATATGCACATTATTTACACAGAGAGAACAATCGGAATTGCTAGTTCTAATTTGAGACTATACACAGCATTTTCGGAATTATTTTATCACCAGAAACTCGGCGATTAGTGGCAACGTTAGTATTATTTCCCAACTATCATGTTCTATATACGTCGGAATAATTTCAGAATAATTGAAACTAGAGATTTTCCCGTAGACACTCGTCTGTTTGCTCCACTCGTATTGTGTAGAAGTTATGTTGAAGTCTTTGAAACGCGCATGAAGTTTGCTTGAGCGCATTTTATTATGCTTTAACGACAAATATCTTAACAAGCTTAGAACGTTGAGTGATTCTATTATATATCCTTCTATAAGTGGATATACTTCCACTGACTAGTATGTTTCATAGAGTTGCATAGCTGAATATTGATACGTATTTAATCCAGTCCAAGAATCAGAAAATATTCCTGGTCTAAAAATGCTGGGGAAAACTTAACTATTATATGAAACCAGTCAAACTAAAAGCACAAACACATAACACATAAAACAGTGTCATTGTTTAGGTTGAGATAAATGTTCAAAAGCATATGAGATTTCTGTAGCGTGTCTAAGAACATTTAAACATGTTTCGCTGTCTCCGTCTATGTAAACTCGATTATCCGGTCTCCGCTTGATTAGACATTGTAAAACGTAAAGCAAATAGTGAAGCTGATATATAGCTTAATCACGGAAGGTACATCTTCTGATCCTTAATCACCAAAACCAAGATCTATAAACATGTAAATACAGTTTTCGTTTGTGATGAAATCTATAATGCATTATAACGTGACTTTCTACACGTTGAAAACACAATTTACAATATTAACCATAATTTATTATTCAAATTGAATATACCAAAAGCATAACATTCGCGTTTACCTACCAATAAATATCATAGTATACTAGATACAAAGCGAGCTGGTAAATCTACAGAGTTGTAGATTCTACTAACGATTATAGATCGTAGATTTTTAAAGGATCAAATTGCAGATACATATCAGTAGTTATTTTGTATTATTGTACATACATATCAACTGTCAACACTACATCACCTTGTTGATAAAACAATAATCCTACTGTTATACGTATACACATTAATATATATATATTGTTGACGTTTCAGTTTTGTATTTAATAGTATTTGTATATGTATAATACATATAGTGATACGGAAGTAATGAATAGCACACTAGCTCACGCGTATACACACCTTTACACACACACTTACACACACACACACACACACACACACACACACACACACACACACACACACACATACACACACACCTACACACACACACACACACACACACACACTGTAGGGGCCTATGACAGTATTTCAATAATGTGCATTCATTTGCTAAACGTATATCGTCCCGTATCTTCATCCATTCACAGTAACTTTAAACGTCCAAACTTCACCACTTTCGTACATTGTCTACTACATATCATGGATGTATGAAGATTATTCATTGCGTTGTCAACACGTATAATGATAAGACAAATACTATATATATGTATTTGCATTCATTTAAAATTATTTATAAGTAATACATACATATTGTTTTTCACATGGTATGAATTAGTGTAAAACGAAGCAAATACTAGTGTTGTTAGCATAGCATTAGTTCGGTTATACGTGCAATACAGCTTATAAGTACCATTACACTACTGTAGTTTCTAACTTCCCTGAGCAAGCTATTGTACTAGTTTGTGCTTGAAGTGATGTCAAAGATTTATGTAGGCGTAATCATTCTTTGAATTTGCAATAACACTTTTAGCACTAAAAAATGAAAGGTGCCGATATTAGTCACCACATACATACTTGTACGTGTGACATGCTTGAAATGCATTTACGTTATCCTAATACCTATTTGGCAAAGTTGGGATGGTTTCTACAAAGAATCGCACCGCAACAAAGCCTGTTCCTTTTGAGTATACGCACGGAATCATGCATTATTCCTGACGAGAATCGTGTATGAAAAGTCATGCACGCATACATTAAAAGACACATGAACAAGTAAACGGTAAACTGTCACAGGCACTTGCGCCGTAATTTGTTGGGGGGAACACAACTAGGTATGTTCTGACAACAATAGGTACATAGGGACCGACCCTGCTGTTTAAGAGCCATTTGTGCAAGGAATGGATCCTCTTGCCGCGACAAGTATACATAAACAGGTTGCAAAACGACACATTCAAGTCATTAATATCGTATTATGTGTTAGCATACGAGCATGCTTCTGAAATGTCTTCATCGTGCCTGGGAGATCTGACGAATACCAAAGGGCAAGTTTGTTGTTTGAAAGTTTGCACACGGATGCAATGTCATCTTGTCTGGACATGGTGGAAATAGAACGATAATAATTATATGCGCTATTATTGGCATGTTGTATATTATATGTAGTGCCAACAACAAATTATAACAATAATGACAGCAACATCAGTGATAACATCAACGCATACTACTACTACTACTACTACTACTACTACTACTACTACTACTACTACTACTACTACTACTACTACTACTACTACTATTACTACTACTATTACTACTAGTATTATTATACTACTACTACTACTACTACTATTACTCTACTACTACTACTACTACTACATAGACACGTAACTTCAGTTGAATATCTGTAATAAACGTGTTTGTATATAGTCAGATTCAGCACGTATGGAGTTCATGTATGGTCGTTGTTCACCCAGTTTCTCAAAAAAGTTAGCATTTACAAAGTTATTCTGGATATTTGTTATATACGAATACAACAACTACTACTACTACTACTACTACTACAACTACTACTACTATTACTACTAATACTACTACTACTACTACTACTAATAATAATAATAATAATAGTAATAATAATATACTACTCTCCGAATATATTTGGAGGAAATAAAATATATCTATCTGTTATTATTATTATTATTATTATTAATAATAATAATAATAATAATAATAATAATAAGATGATTATTATTAGTGGTAGTAGTAGTAGTATAAGTAGTACAAGTAGTAGTAGTAGTAGTAGTAGTAGTAGTAGTAGTAGTAGTAGTAGCATCAGTAGAAGTAAAACAGCACTACACTCTTCCTTTGAATTCTACCTTGTAGTTACTAGTAAGTGTAAGCAGTAATTTAGATTGCGCCGTCGGTAATATCAGGTAGTTAACTCAGAGACTTTGTTTACTTCTTAGAATACGTTACAAGGCATCACTATATATTAATGTACAGTATTTACGACTGGGTACAACGGGAACCCAGGCGAAAAGCTAGAGCCTGGCATTCCTAAGATCAACAAACACTGGACATACGATGAGACGACTACCTTGATGTAACACAGAGCGGACACAATCAATTAACACAATCAAGTTAAGTAATGTTACTGGTTACGTGTGTACGTACGCCAGCTGATTATGCTGAAGACGTATTGGAGTACGGCAGAGCAGGACAAGTTTAATACCTGGAATGGTCATGATCTATTATGTTCAGTACACAGCCCTATGTTTCACCACCTGCTCATACTATAGTCAAGGCGTAAACTAGGGCGTACGTACACTATGCCGTGGTACCATTTCATGAAGTTATCGCATCCACTACGAGACCATAACCCTATCGAAAGTAGTCCGGATCTTCATACTAAACAACCATGGTCTGATATATATAGCACTTAATGCATGCTACCAAATCTGCTTCTTCTTGTGAGTATATATCTCACTATATAACTTATATTTTTGTAACAAATGTAGAAGAGGATTAAGATAAGTGTTTAACCTTTGTCTAATCCTGTTGCATTTGAGTCAATAAATAAGTTTAACATTTAAAGCAAAATGGATACCGTAACTTCTTCAAAGGGTTCTCGTGTTTCTAACTAAAACAGGAAATGACGTAAATCTGGGTTTATGCACGGACTAACCAGACAGACCTACAGGAAAGACATATAGACATATGCATTCTCAAATGCAAATACGACCATGTCGTGAATCGCAGATCTGTCTAGTGTTCATCCTCTACCATGTATACAATTCCATGTGGATTCTGTAAAATTAGCAACCAGTGTAAACATCACGCCCCCTCCACGTTCTGGATAGAACACCGTTTCCTTTACATTGCAAACTATGGGCGTGGCATGACGATATGATTAGAACGCTAGATATAGCTGAACAGGGTATTTTGACATATTGGGTACCCACATTGTATGTGCAATGTACGAGCATTTTTGGAGTAATAGACACACTATTTGTTTTAAATATGCCAGAGTAGACTCACACTGCGAAAACTCGTTAAAGGTTTATCGGACATTTTAACGAATGTTTCATGACGTATTTGTTTTATGCGTGTTAATAATAATGTAGTAAAATAAGATCTTACCATGGCACTACTAGTAGTAAACTGTATACCTTAGTTTGATCACATTGTCAGTACAAACTGAATAATAATTATTCATTATAGTTATGATTATTTACAGCTTTATATGAACGAAATGTTAATTTCCATAGTCTTACATGTCACGTGTTGTTAGAAACTGTACTACTATTATCGTTGTAAGGATTTCACCAACTAAACTGTTTTGATTCCAACTTCTAGGAATATAACCTACGTTTATTATGATTTGTTTGGCGGTTACAACCACGCATATTGTACGTTTATTCCTATTCAAGTTCATCACTTTTTTTATTCTTGAGAAACAATACCCAGTGCACTACTACTAACCTTTAAAGATATGTGTCAAGATATACGGATATAATTCTAAGCAGTGTATACTATCATGTTCGAGAACAAGAGCACATACACCAATACAACTTCGGTTTATGTTCCAAATTCGGGGAGAACTTAGCCTAGGTCAAATGTGTTGTTCATCATTTAAATAGTCTCATTTCACCTTGTCTCAGGTGTTTTGCCAAACCTTTAGTTCATCATTAAGTAAGAAGTATCATGTGAATATCTTAGGTGTGACTTTACGCGTACATTTAAACGTTTGAAAATTCTCATGCGAACTCATCTTAGGTGCAGTGTGTTCAATTATTAGTAACACATTTAAAGAGTCTCCTGCTTAATCTTTGACTTTGTACTTGTCTTTGACGTTCGGTGAAATCGTTTGGTTCATCATTTCAACAAAACATGGCATATGAATATCGTAGGTATTATTTTCAGTTTCGCAAGTTTATTTGAAAATATGAAGAGTCTCGTGTGAACTTGTCTTAGGTGTGTGGCCAAAAGTATGGTTAAACATTTGAAGAGTCTCGGAATATTGTAAACTTGGCTTAGATGTTTAGTCAAACATTTGTATATCATGCATTAATTTCATGATTTACGGTATTGCCTTGACGAGTCTTGCGCAAACTTTGGCTTAGGTGCTTGTTTACATGGTTCGTTTATCAATTGAACAGTCTCATGTAACCATATGGTGTTTGTCCAACTTGCAAATATTCAGTTGAACTATACTATAACTCTTTCTTTTCCCTTCTCATACTATTGTCTCTTATGTTGTTAATCACCCCATAATTATAGTGTTTTCGCTTCTACCATATCTCCCTCTCACCACCCACCCCCCGCTCTCTCTCTCTCTCTCTCTCTCTCTCTCTCTCTCTCTCTCTCTCCTCTTTCTTGCTCTATCTCCCCTCTCTCTCCCACCCCATCTCTCTCAGATTAACTGCAACCGTGTTGTGCATTCCATGTCTTCATATGATTTTTAAAAGTAGTTCAAATAAAAATATAATTATTTTTTCATCAGAACAAATTGTTCTATTTGCGTTTTTTTCTTCCTTTCTAATCCACTTTTATCAGAACATTATCTCAGTATCATCACAAATTACTGAAATACGACACAGGTGAAGATATCTTACTTAGAAATATAACCATACACTATGTGCATTCAACAGACTTAAACACAATTATAACCTTGATACGCGTATCCAATTACTCGTCAAGAATAAATCACTCATTTGAATAGATATAACATGATCAATAATGATATGAAGTTATCTAGAAATGAAGATAACACTTTGAGCATGATAACATATACCACATTCCAGAGACACGGAGATTAATACGTATAATAAAACCTGCATGTTCTACACTTGTCCGTGATACGTTTGACAATGATCAGTATAACCTAAGAAACGTATTAAAGGTACTCCGATTTTACAGATAATAATAATAATAATAATAATAACGGTATGTGTGTGTAAATATGTGCGTGTGTGTGTGTGTATGTGTGTGCGTGTGTGTGCGTGTGTGTTAGTCACTGCCACATGTTATTATGATAATTGTAATCTATGATCCTTTATAAGCATATACTGGTTCATCAATTGTACTCATTGGTATTGTATTGACACTAAAGTAGTCACTGGAAATCATTACGCTCTTATGCCATGAATATACTACATACATAAGACACAAGTAGTGACAATAGGGGAAGTAAGTCTCGTCGGGGTCATTTCCGGTGACAGGAATAATTTCAACAGTTGCTTTGAATGACGTCTGAATCGTGAAGTTTTCATTTGAGGTCACAATGGGATATCGTCAAATGTGTAGCGAATTTTAGGTGTTTGACCGGTTTATGTCACCGGATATTGAATGAATCTCGGGCTATCTCGTGTTAACTTACGGTTCCTATACTATTGGTTACACACACTGATGAGTTTACACACTCATGCACTATCACCAACTGTACAGTATCATCATACAGTCTGTAAAACATAATACATCCTGGAAAATGTGTCGCCTACACCTAAACCTGATATTATAGACGCGTGTGCTTATAGTGCACTACTAATTGCGATATTATGCATTGTGAATGCTAGTAATAAATACTCTATCAAAAGTGTGGCATATGCGTCTATGTATTAAGAATGGTGACGTGCATATATGATAAGAATAGGGAATATACAGTTACAGTGTAACACAAATAGCATGCGATGAACGTGCACTTGTATTAAGAACAAGTATATAACATACGACAGGTCAGTTAGGTAGGATCGTGCATGACGAGATGAATGACCCTGAAACCATGCCATCTTTTATGGAACTATGAACGTTTGGATTGTTCTTGGCTGAAACCGTGATGACTATATATAGTACATACTCACGCATGCGTACATACACACGTACATGCATTATTTACATGCACACACATGTAGTTGCTGTATCATCTGTATTGTCGTCACGGCAGATATAGTTGGTTTTAGACTGGTCAATACTGTCTATACGAAGCTGCAAATATCACACGTGTCATATCACCGAAGCTATGGTCTAGGTTACAACTATGTTCTACATGATTACGCATAATCACCGCTTGAATGTAAATGCTAAGTCCATTCCGTCTTGGTCACGACCCCTAATTCTCATGGAATATTTCTAAATGCGTTTATTTACGCCATGCGGGGTGTTTTGTTTTGCACGTGCATATCGGAAGTTAATTTCGCGTTTTTTTGTCCATTCCGAGTGACAGACCAACCATAAGAGAACTGATTCTGCCATTTAATTTCCAGGATAATGTTGTAATAACGCTAGCGTTGCTGGAGTGAGGTAGCTTAGAAATATTATACGCTCCTAAGATATCAGTTTGATTTCATATCGTTGAGGTCAACTAGTTTGAATGGTTGCCGAATGGTATTTGATCAAGTAAATCTTGATTGACTTTTATTACATGGGAGTTATCATCTCGTTATTGACGACCCAATTCACACTGTCGATGTGTCGTTATGAGCAATTTCATTTTATTTCGCTCCATAGAACAGGGAAAGTTCCATACACACCTAGTTTAGCCGGCATTTGAGAATATTAATGTTTACATCTACCACT